>PVKP010003821.1:0-104011 GCA_004027715.1 Plecturocebus donacophilus
TCAAGAAGAGCAACCCCAAGGCACATAATCGTCAGATTCATCAGGGTTGAAATGAAGGAAAAAATACTAAGGGCAGCCAGAGAGAAAGGTCAGGTTACCCACAAAAAGAAGCCTATCAGACTCATAGCAGATCACTCAGCAGAAACCCTACAAGCCAGAAGAAAGTGGGGGCCAATATTCAACATCCTTAAAGAAAAGAAATTTCAACCTAGAATATCATATCCAGCCAAACTAAGCTTCATAAGTGAAGGAGAAAGAAAATTCTTTATAAACAAGCAATTGCTCAGAGATTTCATCACTACCAGGCCTGCTTTACAAGAGCTCCTGAAAGAAGCACTAAACATAGTAAGGAACAACCAGTACCAGCCACTCCAAAAAGGTACCAAATGGTAGAGAGCATTGACACAATGAAGAAAGTGCATCAACTAATGGGCAAAACAACCAGCTAGCATCAAAATGGCAGGATCAGATTCACACATAACAATATTAACCTTAAATGTAAATGGGCTAAATGCCCCAATCAAAATGCAGAGACTGGCAAATTGGACAAAAAGTCAAAAACCATCAGTGTGCTGCATCCAGGAAACCCATCTCATGTGCAAGGATACATATAGGCTCAAAATAAAGGGATGGGGGAAAATCTACCAAGCAAACGGAGAGCAAAAAAATGCAGGAGTTGCAATCCTAGTCTTTGATAAAATAAACTTTAAACCAACAAAGATTAGAGGAGACAAAGAAGGGCATTACATAATGGTAAAAGGATCAATGCAATAAGAAGAGCTAACGATCCTAAATATATACACGTCAATACAGGAGCACCCAGATATATAAAGCAAGTTCTTAATTACCTACGAAGAGACTTAGACTCCCACACAATAATAGTAGGAGATTTTAACACTCAACTGTCAATATTAGACAGATCAATGAGACAGAAAATTAACAAGTATATCCAGGACTTGAACTCAGAACTGGACCAAGCAAACCTAATAGACATTTACAGAACCCTCCACCCCAAATCCACAGAATATACATTCTACTTAGCACCACATCACACCTACTCTAAAATTGGCCACATAATTGGAAGTAAATCACTCTTCAGCAAATGCAAAAGAACGGAAATCATAACAAACAGTCTCTCAGACCACAGTGCGATCAAATTAGAACTCAGAACTCAGAAACTAACTCAGAACCACACAGCTTCATGGAAACTGAACAACTGACTCTTGAATGTTGACTGGATAAACAATGAAATGAAGGCAGAAACAAAGATGTTCTTCGAAACCAACGAGAACAAAGACACAATGTACCAGAATCTCTGGGACACATTTAAAGCAGTGTCTAGAGGAAAATTTATAGCAATAAATGCCCCCATGAGAAGCAAGGAAAGATCTAAAATTGAAACCCTATCATCAAAATTGAAAGATCTAGAGAAGCAAGATCAAAAACACTCAAAAGCTAGGAGAAGACAAGAAATAACTAAGATCAGAGCAGAACTGAAGGAGATAGAGACACAAAAAACCTTCAAAAAATCAATAAATCCAGGAGCTGGTTTTTTGAAAGATCAACAAAATAGACCACTAGTCAGTTTAAGAAATAAGTAAAGAGTGAACAATCAAACAGATGCAATAAAAAAATGATAAAGGGGATATCATCACAGTTTCCACAGAAGTACAAACCACCATCAGAGATTACTACAAACAATTCTGTGCACATAAACCAGTAAACCTGGAGGAAATGGATAAATTCCTGGACACTTAAACCCTCCCAAGTCTAAACCAGGAAGAAGTTGAAACCCTGAATAGACCAATAAAAAGGGCTGAAGTTGAGGTAGCAATTAATAGCTTACCAACCAAAAGAAGCCCAGGACCAGATGGGTTCACAGCCGAATTCTACCAGACATACAAAGAGGAGCTGGTACCACTCCTTCTGAAACAATCCAAAAAGAGGGAATCCTCCCCAAATCATTTATGAGACCAATGTCATCCTGATAACAAAACCCAGCAGAGACTCAAAAAAAGAAAACTTCAGACCAATATCCACGATGAACATAGATGCAAAAGTCTTCAATAAAATACTGGCAAACCGATTGCAACAGTACATCAAAAAGCTTATCCATCACGATCAAGTAGGCTTTCTCAGGGATGCAAGGCTGGTTCAACATACGCAAGTCTATAAATGTAATCCACCACATAAACAAAACTAAAGACAAAAACCACATGATTATCTCAATAGATGCAGAGAAGGCCTTCGACAAAATTCAACAGCCCTTTATGCTAAAAACTATCAATAAACTAGGCATCAATAGAATGTATCTCAAAATAAGAAAAGCCATTTACGACAAACCCACAGCCAATACTATACTGAATGGGCAAAAACTGGAAGCATTCCTTTTGAAATCTGGCACTAGACAAGGATGCCCTCTCTCACCACTCCTATTCAATATAGTATTGGAAGTTCTGGCCAGAGAAATCAGGCAAGAAAATGAAATAAAGGGTATTCAATTAGGAAAAGAGGAAGTCAAATTGTTCTACTTGTAGACAACATGATTGTATATTTAGAAGACCCTGTCATCTCAGCCCAAAATCTCCTTAAACTGATAAGCAACTTCAGCAAAGTCTCAGGATACAAAATCACTGTCCAAAAATCACAATAATTTCTATACACCAATAACAGACTTAAAGAGAGCCAAATCAGGAATGAACTGCTATTCACAATTGCTACAAAGAGAACAAAATACCTAGGAATACAACTAACAAAGGATGTAAAGGACCTCTTCAAGGAGAACTACAAACCACTGCTCAATGAAATAAGAGAGGATACAAACGGATTAAGAAACATTCCATGCTCATGGTTAGAAAGAATCAATATCATGAAAATGGCCATACTGCCCAAAGTAATTTATAGATTCAATGCTATCCCCATCAAGCTACCAATGATCTTCTTCACAGAACTGGAAAAATACACCTTAAGCTTCATGTGGAACCAAAAGAGAGCCTGTATAGCCAAATCAATTCTAAGCAAAAAGAACAAAGCTGGGGGCATCAGGCTACCTGATTTCAAACTATACTACAAGGCTACAGTAATCAAAACAACATGGTACTGGTACCAAAACAGAGATATAGACCAATGGAACAGAACAGAGGCCTTGGAGGCAATGCCACACATCTATCTACAACCATCTGATCTTTGACAAACCTCACAAAAACAAGCAATGGGGAAAGGATTCCCTGTTTAATAAATGGTGTTGGGAAAACTGGCTGGCCATGAGGAGAAAGCAGAAACTGGACCCCTTCCTGACACCGTACACTAAAATTAACTCCAGATGGAATAAAGACTTAAACATAAGACCTCACACCATAAAAACCCTAGAAGAAAACCTAGGCAAAACCATTCAGGACATAGGCATAGGCAAGGACTTCATGACGAAAACATCGAAAGCATTGGCAACAAAAGCCAAAATAGACAAATGGGACCTAATTACACTCCAGAGCTTGTGCACAGCAAAAGAAACAATCATCAGCAACCAACAGAATGGGGAAAAATTTTTGCAATCTACCCTTCTGACAAAGGACTTATATCCAAAATCTACAACGAAAAAAACAGATTTACAAGAAAAAAGAAACAAACAAACCCATTCAAAATTGGGCAAATGATATGAACAGACACTTTTCAAAAGAAGACATATATGAGGTCAACAAACATATGAAAACATGCTCATAATCACTGGTCATTAGAGAAATGCAAATCAAAACTACTTTGAGATACCATTTCATGCCAGTTAGAATGGCAATCATTAAAAAATCTGGAGACAACAGATGCTGGAGAGGATATGGAGAAATAGGAACACTTTTACACTGTTGGTGGGAGTGTAAATTAGTTCAACCATTGTGGAAGACAGTGAGGCACTTCCTCCAGGCCCTAGAAATAGAAATTCCATTTGACCCAGCAATCCCATTACTGGGTATATATCCAAAGGATTATAAATCATTCTATTATAAGGACACATGCACATGTATGGTCATTGCAGCACTGTTTACAATAGCAAAGACTTGGAACCAACTCAAATGCCCATTGATGACAGACTGGACAGGGAAAATGTGGCACATATACACCATGAAATACTATGCAGCCATAAAAAATGATGAGTTTGTGTCCTTTGTAGGGACATGGATGAACCTGGAAACCATCATTCTCAGCAAACTGACAGAAGAACAGAAAATCAACCACCACATGCTCTCACTCATAGGTGGGTGTTGAACAATGAGAACACATGGACACAGGGAGGGGAGCATCACACACTGAGGTCTGTGGGGGGACTAGGGATGGGACAGTGGGGGGTAGGGAATTGGGGAGGGACAACATGGGGAGAAATGCCACATATAGGTGATAGGGATGGAGACAGCAAATCACATTGCCATGTATGTACCATGCAACAATCCTTCATGTTCTTTACATGTACCCCAGAACCTAAAATGCAATTATATATATACTGCAATTATTCTTACTTTCACATTAAAGGAAAAGATAATTATGTTCTTTAAAAACAGAATTTTCAAAATAATTCTTCAAATAAAGATATTTTAAATTTAAAAAATAATAAAGACCGAAAGAAATACATCCTGTGTTTGTATAATAGATTGTTAGATTTAATATTGTCTCACATTGGTGGTTACTCCCTAAATTGACCTACAAATGCAATACCTTTTCTATAAAATTATAACTGATCATTTTAACAGAAATGGACAAGTTGATTCTAAAATTCATAGGGAAGTGTAAGGGATCTGGAATAGCTGAAACAATCTCTGAAAAAGCAAAGATGGAGGATACATGATTCTCAATTTCAAAACTCCCATAAAGCTTCAATAATCAAGACAATGTGGTACTGGCATAAAAACAGACATACAGTTCAATAGTAAGGAACTGAGAGACCAAAAACCAACCCATATATACGATGGTCATTAGGTTTTCTATGAGGGAGCCAGGGCCATTCAATGGGGAAGGAATAGTCTTTTCTACAAAGCTTTTTCTGGGACAGTTAGATACACACATGCAAAATAATAAATTTTCACCACTACTTCACACCATCTACAAAAATTACCTAAAAATTAATGAAAGACTTAAATGAAGGAACTAAAACTCTTAGAAGAAAGTCTAAGCATTAATGACCTTGGATTGCACAATGGTTTTTTAAGTATAACACCAAAGAACAAGCAATATAAGTAAAGTAGATCAATGGGATTTCATCAAAACAGAAAAGTTTCATGTGTCAAAGACACCATCAAGGAAGTTAAAAAACACAGAATGTGATAAAATGCTTATAATTAAACAATAAAGAGACAATTCTTAAAATTAAACAATAAAAAGATAATTAAACAGTGAACAAAAGATTTGAACAGACATTTCTTCCAAGAAGTTATACATGGATAATACATATATGAAAACATGCTCAACATTATTGTCATTAGAGAAACACAAATCAAAACTACAACATCTATTGAGTAAGATGGCTATCATCAATAAAACCAAACACAAAAAATAACAAATGGGGCAAAGACATGGAGAAATTATAACCGTCATATATTGCTGGTAGAATGTAATATGGTGCAGCCACTATGGAAAAGAGTTTATCATTTCCTTAAAAAGTCTAACATAGAGTTATGCAATCCAGCAAGTCTACCCTTTGGTATATACTCAAGAGAATTAAAAGCAAAAGTTCATACAAAAAATTCTACATGAATGTTTTAGCAGCATTCTTCTAAATAGCCAAAAAATGGAAACAACCTAAATCTCCATTGACTGATAAATGGATAAACAAAATGTTACATGTATATGTACATTCTATAGTGTTTATATATGTGTGTGTGTGTCATATTTACATACATACAATGGAATATCATGAAGTCAAATAAAGGAATTAAGTACTGATACATGCTACAACATAGATGAATCTTGAAACATTGTGCTTAACCAAAAAACCAGAAAAAAAGTCTGCATATGATATGATTCCACTTACATGAAATATCCAGAGCACAGGATTCCAGAGACTAGGGTAAAAGGAAATAAAGAATGCCTGGGAATGGATACAGGATTTCTTTTTAGGCGGATGACAATATTTTGAAATTAGATGGTGAAGGTTGTACAATCCTGTGAATATACCAAAACCCACTGACTGATACACTAAAAAAGGTGAATTTTATGGTATGTGAATTCTCTTCTTCTCCCTCCTGTACCAGTTAAGGACTTGGCAGGAAGGAGATGACCTACTCAAATTTAAAAGAATTTTTTTAAGAGACTATTTAAAAATATAACAGTAGGGTTAAAGGAGAAAAATAGGAGAGTTTAAAATACACTAGAGTTGGCAACAATGAAGAAGCATTGCCACCATTCCTAGGCCTGAAGGAGCAAGGAAAGGGAGGAGTTCCCAGAACCTAGAAAGCACTATAGCTGTAGCTGTAGCTGAAGGAGAGGGCCACACACTCAGAACTAGGCCTCCGGTAGAGGCCCAGTGTCCCTGTCAGTGTCCTGGAAGCCCCACTGCCTAGGTAATAAATTCCCAAACTTCTTTATTCTCCCACACATTGATGTTCTACTTGACCCTCCCCAGTTTACCAAACTAACAGAAGCCAGAAGATAAGGAAGTCCATGTAATGTAGACATTAGCAGTTGACACACAGGGGCACAGAAATAGAGGAAGAAGGATATAAATTATATCCAGAGAAGGCAAAGGGAAGATATAGTAGATTCACTCTAGTCACTCTAGTCTGGAGAATGAATTCTTTGGGAGTTGGAGGGAAGGTAGTGAGCAAGAGTAGATGAGTGAAAACAGTGGGAAGCTATCCCAGAAGCCCAGGGTAATGATGATGACTTAAACTAGGGTGATAGTAATAGACATGAAAGATAAAGAAAGCCTCAGAAGTCTTCCTTGATCTTTGCAAAAGTACATAGGAACAAAATGTGGTGGATCACAGAGCAGAAATGTCAAATGACCTAATTTTCTAACTTTCAGAGCAGTATCCAAACCCAACCAAGTTCCCTTCAACTCCTAATTTAGTGTCATCCAATGTAAAGATAACTTGTGAGACAAAGAGGCCCCATGGAACTGCTTTATGAATTAGCCACCCAATGCTGGCTTCATGTTTTACTGGAACCACAGTCTTGAAACCAAGCCTGCTGGCTGAGAAAATGCAAATGATTATCTGAAGGAGTTTGTCTCATGAGTTTTGCAACAGAAAAGAGCCCTCCAATAACTTAGTTCAGCCTCAGTTTATAAATGAGAAATCTTAGCTCCAATGAATTGCCTTGCTTTGCTCATGCAAAATTGTCCAAGGCTATAGAATCTAGGTAGCCTATTGCTAGTTTAATGTGTTTTCAGTGATATTTCTTTAACTGTGAGACTTCCAATGAAAATGTCATGTCTTTCAGAAACCTCCTTGTTGGAAAAGTGATCCCAAACATGATAGTTGTATTTTTGTCCTCATTCCTGCCAGTCTGGAAGAGAAAAATAAAGCGCATAGTTTAAAGGTAGGTTAAAAGTGAAAAAATTTCCAAAATAGTATCAGTAGCTTAACATGTTGGTTAAGAATGATCTTTTAGGCGTCATTTTTGGGAGCAGTGTATTTATTTTGCACCCAATTATGATTCAGCATGTCAGATTGTATTACTCATGTAGTTTTACCTTCTGATATCACAGTTATAGCTCAATATAGCAAGTACAGATTTCTGGAGTGAAAAGGCAGCTTTTGATTTAACTTTACTTTCACATATGGAGCATACATTTAGTATCAATGCAACAGAAAATGAATTAAGAAAATGCAGAAAGCTCCATAGAAATGTGTGGTTGGGCTCTATTGTGGTCAAAATTGAAAGTGTCATCTGAACAATGAATCTTGAGGGATTGTCACATTTGCAGCTTGTGTCATAACTTCACTTACCTTACCCTGTGGCCAGGAATACCTTGAGAGCCTAAGACCATGTCTACCAGCTACCAAATGAGAATCACCTATCTGACCCATTCCACTTTTCTTAAGTGATTATATCCTATAATATTATAAAATTTATTAGTTATTCATGTTGGGGTACCTAAGAATACATATCAGTGATCAGATGGACAGGACAACTCTTAAGTGTTTAGACCCTTAAAAATTTTTCTTACAGGGCCCTATTTATATAAACAATTTGAATCATCCACAATCAGCACTATCAGCACCATTCTGGCAGTCTCAAATCACAAGATTCAGAAAAAGAAATTCCACTTGGTCAATAAGAACAATCTATTTACCAGGCATTCCTCTTGGAAGAAACTTGGCCTGGGACCCAGGATGACCCTACAGATGCAAATCCCAGAGCTACTACCCTAGCATCTGATTGGCTAATGTATGAAGGGACTGGTGTATAGAGTTGAAGAGTGCTGCCCAAAGAAGTGAAACAGGGACTGGACCCATGCACATTCCGGTCTGGGGGCTGGAATCTGGATAGGTGCCAGATATCAGAGGGATACTTAATACATTTCAAAGAAGTCATTCCAAAAGAAGAGTCTTCTGAGGTTATAGTCAGGGCAGATGAATCATTTGATAACACCTAAAGAAAGTTCTAAGGATAGACATAAGCTCTAGTGTCATGGACATCATTATCATCTAATGCAAAAAGCAGACATTGCCCAAGTGTATATATATGAAATGGTTATTATAATAATGACATTGATGTGCTGTGGTAATCCCCAGCCCCAGCTTGAAGGGAATCAATGGTTTCCCAGAGGAAGACATGCGTAGATTGAGATTTGAGCATGGTCATGAGCCAGGTGATGAGTAGGGACTTCATGCATTTTTTTTGTTTGTTTTCATTTTTGTTTTTGTTGTCAGAGAGCTTGTGTGAAAGCCTTGAATAAGACCACCAGGATGTTGAACCAGAAACTAAAAGTCCAGAATCAATGAAAAATGTAGACTCAAGGAAGATGTCTACTGTCAAGCAAGAGTAAAATTAAGGTCATTCTTCCTTCTTGCTTATCATTCTCTATGGCCTTGCTACTCAAAGTGCAAAAAATGAATCAGCAAAGTTGACATCATCTGGAGCTTGCTAGAAATGCAGAATATCAGGTTCTTCCAGACTTATTGAATCAGAATTTGCATTTTAACAAGTTCCCCCCGGTGATTCATATAGACATTAAAGTTTTAGAAGTACTGGTCTATGATATCCATTTCCCTAAGGCACTATAATATAATTAAGAAGTTGCTACCCAAACCATCTTTGCTACATTTGACCCACACAAGGAGGGAGTCCACTATGGTTTTAGAACAAGGTAAGAACTCTTTGGAAAACCCGAATTCCAGTAGCACTATATGAATCTACACTTATATAAACCAAGTTAGAATGAGAAATTACAATTTCCAAGAAAGAAAGGCTCTTCTTTGGCTTGGACTAGAATAGTGGAGACAGCAATTGACCTTCCCTGCCCTCTCAGTGCCTAGAAACTTGAAATACAGCACTGCATTCATCTGTACCTCCCATACAGATTTTTTATGTGTATTTAAGACAAAGTGTTATTCTCTTAAGGTTAATATGTCATTTTAACATTATTTTAAAGGCCAACTTTCCCAGAAACCACTATCTTTTTAAGAAAATACCTTAGTTAAAATTAAACAAGTGTATATAGCTATATAAGTCAGAAAAAAATACCTATGCATGTGAAATGCCATGGAAAATATCACTTCAAAGAGAAAAAGTATATAAAATGTAGCACCAGACAATAGGAGGAATTGCAATTCTTAAAAGTGATAATATTTAAAAAGAAAGAATATATATTGAAAACCAAGCTTTTTTTGCTTTTCTTCGTGTGAGACAAAAATGCTAGCTGCAAAAATTCATTTAACAAAACCTGTGTGTCTACTCTTTCTACAAAGCCATCTAAGAAGTATCGGAATCGGTTTATTTAATGTTTATTTTGCAAATAATAGATATGTATATAGACTCAAAGATCAAGAAATAGCTCTAAATCTTAGGATTTCTCTTGATAATTAACATATTTCCTTAATAAAGATATTTTTTCTTTAGATAATTGTTATTCCTTAATTCCCACAGTTAGTATGAAAAAAAACACACCAAGAAAATGAGACTCATTGACAGGGAAAAATGACAGATAGAATCATAATAGCCCCCGTGATTTTAATGAACTAGAGCCAGTAATTTGGGATCCTTTAGGGTTATATTTAAGAGACAGCCAATAGTCTTAAATTTCTATGCATATTGTTAAGCATAAATATTATTTTTAAATGTATTCTTTTTAAGATAGCCTAATAATTTATCTAGGATAAATTTATATTTGCTAGAAAGAGTCTATAAGACAATACATAAAACATTTAGAACAGTGCCTGACATGTAATAAATACTCAATACATATTAGCTATTATTATCTCATTTTGTCATTATAATTTAACTAAGAATGTTCAACTATAAGCAAAATCAATGTTATATTCTGTCTCCCATAGTCTTTAAATACCTGCATATCACACACTCCATTTCAAGAATTTTTTTATGACTCAATCAAAATGTAAGCAGTGTTTAAACACCTTCATGTCTCACACTCCATTTCAAGAATTGTCTGTTTTTATGACCCAATCAAAATGTAAGCAGTGATATACATACACACTTCTGCAAAAAATACCATTAGTTGTGCTTTTCATCTTGCTATTACTGGTCTTGGGGCTACCAATGTTATTCAGAACTTAAGTTACAAAACGCTGATCACATTTGAGTGCTTCTTCTTAAACAGCTAATGGGAAACAGAAAACCACTGTAATGCTACACTAACTTATGAGGGCTGTGGCTCCACTCACAGAAATCATTCCAGCTTCCAGCTGGCACAGAGCCTAAAGCTCAAACTAAGTCCCAGATAGAGAATCCCTGAGAGGCAAAAGAAAAAAAAAAATCTGACACAAGAGTTCAAGTAGTTTTCCTTTAATCTATTGAACTACATGAAGTACAGCATACTTAAGGATTTAACAAAAGGAAAATATTCTATGTAAATGTTATCATTAAATAATATTTATGACAATCATAAAGAACTGAGTGACCCTGAAGCATAATATTGAAAGACAATGGCATAATAATGATAACAATCTAGGAGAAAATTGATATAAGAAAGAGGCCCAATCGACAAGCAATGAGTGCAGATTATAATAAATGTTCACTGCCATGGGTCTGAGAAACTTCTAACACAACTTAGACATGTACAGGTAAGTTGTATTCCTACTACTTCTCAGTCCCCTCCCTAATCCTCAAAATGAAAAAATCCATGTAATTACATAAAGCACACAGAGAAAAGGTACTAGTTCCACTGCCAACTCCAATGAATTGGAACTTGCTACCTAGAGCATGGTTTTGAGAAGAATTCTGAGATCATCTCAGCAGGAAAAGGAGGGCCGTAATCCACTTAGTGTCAGTCATTGTGGAGTAAGACAAGAACTAATGGAGAGTACTTTATAAAGTTCAACCCTCATAGAGTCCTGCTGAAACCATACACTGGCTATTTACTTATTAATAGGTTTAGATTTTTACCATACAAAATTTTATTTTTAAATTATCATAGCCCTTCTTATCTATTTAATTTTTTCCTGACACTGTGCATTTCCACCCTAAACCACTATATTACTCCACATACATGAACATTTCAAAGATCATCACTGGCCTCTACACCATCCAATTCTTGGACTTTTCTTAAGATCTAGCCTTTTGGTATCAATGAAGTTTTGATAACTTTGAAATTCATTACATGAAACTTGCTCTTCCTTTGTCCTTGTGTGGCTTTATTTCCTTGGTTCTCCTCTGTTGGGGCTTTAGGAATAAATGTCTTCTATGTAGTCTTTGGCTTCAGTCTCTTTCTACTTGTGCCTGTCCTGCTCCATTTTGCCAAACTGGTCTTAGAAGACATTTATTCCATCCTGCTGACCTTTTACTCAAAAGCCCCGTCACATTTATAAGAAGAAAATCGAGCACTTAGCCTGGACCATTAGTTGTTTCTACTAGGTAGCTCCCATAATGGCCTTTTCAATGGTTTATCCCAATAGAAGTTTGTTTCTAACTCATGCAAATTCCAATTGAAAGGGGTGAAGGCCCTCTGCTCCATATGGTTATCACAGATAGTTCTGTCATTTTCAACTTGGGCACCAAAATCAGATCAGCAAATGGGAAAGCGAGAAAATGGAGGATTACACCAGAAGTTTTTATGAACCAGACCTCCCACCCACATTCCATTGGTGGGAATAAGTCATTCGGCCATGAAATCTGCAAAGGAGTTTGGAAATGTAGTTTACCATGTTTCCAGGAACAAAAAGAAACAAATTTATTGAATAGCTATGTATTAATATGTGTCACAATTCTCTGCAATTTGTTACAAACTAACTTCCAAATGATTTTCAAGTCTCCTTAAAATACAATCTTCCATATCTATTTATTTTCTTTCTTGCTACCCTAAGCCTTTTTATATCCCCATTTCAGCCAATGAGGCTGTTCTTTCCCTTAACTAGTGTCTTCCTTCTATGTACAGCCAAACTCTACATACCTTTCAATGTTTGATAAGTTTCCCGTTACCCAGGAAGTTTCCCTCACTTTATGTCTGCTTTTTCTACATAGATAGAACTAGTGTTTAAAATTATTTATTGGCAGATATTACTTCAAATATTAGAAGGCATAGCGAGGAAACCCTGTGTGTACATCCAAGTTAGGGAGTGAACTGCAGGGCTAAAAGTTAATTGCATATGATACATCACCTGTCTTAGTTTGGCACTGTAACAAAATACCATAAACTGAGTGGCTTATGAACAACAGAAATTTATTTCTCCTAGTTTTGGAGGTTGGGAAGTTCAAGATCAAGGTGCTGGCAGATTCAGGTCTGGTGAAGGCCAATTTTTTGGTTCATAGAAGCTGCCTTCTCACTGTATCCTCACATGGCTAAGGGGATAGTATGAGAGGTCTCTTTCATGCCTCTTTTATGAGGGCACTAATATCACGCCTGCACACTCTGCCCTCGTGATTTAATCACCTCTGAAGCCTCCACTTTTCATACCATAACCTTGAGGGTTAGAATTTCAACATATGAATTTGGGGAGAACACAAACATTCAGATTATAGCAGCACCCAAAGAAAATTGGTTTGTTTCAAAGTAAGAACCAACTATACGCATTCCTGTGCATTGCATGCATTTCAAACTAACATAGGAAAAAAGGAGCATAGTGTGATTGTACAACTTTTGGAGCATTGATCAATTCCATGATCTAACAGTTCCTCATTCTTTGGAAACTCCTTGCAACTGACAGCAGTATAGCCAGCCCATCACTCACATTACTACAGGGAAGCTATTTTCCATAGATACTGGAAGCCAGGCTATTTTAAATAGTTTGGATGCTGTATAAAAGGAAAATTTCTGCCATATTACAAAACAAAGAAAGCCAGCATGCAGAATGCAATAAGAAAGCACATGTTCAGGAAGAAACAGAGACACAACAAATAGAAAGCTAAGAAAAGCCTGACATAGTTGTAATTCCTGGTCCATCATTTTCTGAGGTCTAGGGCATGGACCTTAGAGTCAGGGAGATCCAGAGCTGAATTTAACTATGCCACTTACCAGGTTAATGACTTAGACAAGCTATGTATCTCTTTGAATCTCTTCTTTCTGGTATTTAAGATCTCACAAGGTTAAATAGATACTCTTTGTAATGAGCCTAAAACAGTGGCTTAGACATACTACACGCTCAATAAGTGCTAATTGTCATATTTTAAATGCTATACTTCATCTAATATAAAGTGCTATTGACCATAAAGGGCATCATGATTAAAATAACGTTAAATAAAATGTATAAAGATGTGTGATTCAAGATTGATGGGGTATGGTGTTATTTTTATTACTAAGCCTACAGAAAGTATTAAAGGCCTTAACAGGCTCTTTCATAGGTTGATTCTACTAGAACACAGATAGTTACTAGATCAGGTAGACCCAGAGTTCTTTTGACTCTTCTCTCTTGCTAGAGATGCATTATTAACTTCCAGGTGATTTTCTTATCAGACAAATTCCAAATGCTAATTGTAAATTGAAATTTTGTCTTTGGAAAAGTAGCATTTCTCCATTTAGCCCAATGCTTTGTAGGTTGGGATGACAAGCAATAATTACTTAAGAATGAAAACGTTTTTTTAACTGTTTTTCAATTTCATGCAATAATTAATATGTGAAAGAGAAAAAAAGGACATCTCCATTTTCATATGTTAGTTAGAAATAGCAATATTGACAAGATCAAGTAACTGTTTTGATCATTAAATAATTACAGATGCTATAGAATTTTGCAATGGAATAAAATACATGCAAATGCCAAAATTCTGCGTTAGTAAGTCACTGCCTTAAACATATGGAAATTTAATTTAAGACAAATGCCTGAAAAACATCTAATCATAGAAACAATACTAGCATCTAATCCATAAACAGTAGTAGGCAGAAAAAGAAAAATATATATACATAATGCTTTCTATATATTACATGAACAAAAATAAGTTTTGTTAACTTTTAAAGAATTATATTATATTGTCTGTTTTCAGGAGTGCCAATAGCTTGTTCAGAGAGGAACATGGTGATTTGTAATTCTTTGGAAAAATTAAAGTCTTGAGTGCTTATACGTTCTCCAGGGATGTAACAAAACATGCTCCAGAAAATTTGCTTCTACCTTTCCAGTTGGAAGAACAAAAGAATGAGGCAAACATGTTGAAGATATCTGTAAAAAATGAAATTCATGCCTAACGCCAAGATACTATGTTTATAAATAAGAGGCAAGGGAAAGCCTCAGTGGCCTTACATAACACAACTGTTTTAATTATTTCAACAAACATTTGTTGAATACCTATTCTGGGCCACCTGTTGGATATTGTGGTCTCTGAGGTGAAATAAAGGATGTTAGCAAGGCATGGAAACTCTGATCTTATTTCACTGGAGGGATAATAAAGACCTCTGCCCAAGGGGGGAGAAAGAAACACAACGGCATAATGAGTGAGACAAAATTCTAGCTCTCCCAATTTAAAATGTAATTATGACCTACAATACAAGACATAACTTGGAGGTCACAATTCCTTGGTGTTCTGGTAGCAACTGTGCAGGTAGAGAGGCAGGAAATCCATTCACATATGAAGAGGGTGCTTTAGCGCAATGTCACAATCTGTTTCCTCTCTCTTCCTTTTGTTAGGTCCAGTTTTTCCAATGAGCATATCAGATATGCATGTTACTCTCTCAAGACCTATCTGAGGCTCTAATGCATCTGCGAGATAATGTGGACAAGCTTTTATCTGAAAATGCTTGTCATGGAGAAAATAAAGACATTCAACTGTGAGTCAAGCAGGAAGATAAACAGGAGCTGAAGTCTTGCTTATGGGAAAACAAAAGTAGTTTTGGAAGTTTTAAAAATCACAGTAGTGAGCAAATATAGATGTTTAATATCTTATAATAAATACGTTAAAATTTTGAGACAATATCTTTCTATACAGCAGGGGTCAACAAATTATGATGACCTAAAGGACAAGCCTGGCCATTTGTCTCCCACTGGTTTTGTAAATAAAGTTTTACTGAAATACAACTACATTCATTTGTATACATAGTCTATGGCTGCCTTTGATCTATAATAGAGTTGAGTTGTGGTTATACAGATCATATGACCCGCAAAGCTTAAAATAACTGGACTTTTGTTGAAAAAGTTTGTTTTAACTCCTGTTGTAGAATTAGAAACTCTTGAATCCTCATGGCCAAATATATTAGAGTGTCCTCTCCCAATCCAATCTATTCTTTTCATTCACTTTTTCAAGCTTGAGTTGCTTGGAATCCAGTTTCATCTTCTAAGCCCTAGCTTGCTCAAAAGTAACACCATTAGATCCAGAAGGAATCTGCAGAATGATGGGTGTGTGTGTGTGTGTGTGTGTGCATGTGCCCGCGTGCGCACGTGCACGCACACTATCTTGGATGCATTGAAGGAATTGCTGCCTTCTCTTTAAGGAGAAGTTTGCATTGAAGCAATTTCTTGGAAGAATCATGCAGAAACAATAGATGCAATGGCATGCCGTATTAATGGTGACATAGGAAATGAGATTCCTAACATTCCCTGATCTTTGCTGAAGGTGAAAGAAAGAGAAGCAATATGAGTGTGTATATATACTGAAGATTTATAACAAATGTAAGACACCCATTAATCCTTAAGGTAGATCTGATTCTCTGCTTGAAGTCTAATGAAAAGCTTCAGGAAATTTATGAAGCGAATCTATTTGATAGTCAATTTTTCAGTAACAGTTTCACGTGTATCAAACTAGTAGAAGAAATTTTTAAGTGTGTTTGTTAAAAAGAGAATACTTGTAAGAGGATTAGGAAAGCATCACTAAGTAGAAATAATGCTTACTTATTGAGCATTACACATATAAGCCAGTAACTATTTTTCAATCACTAGTGGTAAGACTTTAAAACTTATTTTGCCAATACAAAAAAAAAATTAATTAAACGAGGAAGGGGTCATGTGCTTCACAAACATTTATTGAATATAAACCACATTCACGAAATTCTAATAGCTGATTTAAAAACAAACACTCACTTCTTAGTTTTAGGAAGCTTAGAATATACTGAAGAAGCCAAAGTAATTAACCTCTCCCCACCTCCACACTGAGTTTTATAATAACAGAGACCACAGCACAACTGTCTGTTCCTCCTAATGACACACACAACAATCCCCTCTCACAGACTCAACCTTAAGCAATGGGTTCCATCAGGAAAATATAATAATAACCAATACTTATTGCCAGTCATTGTACTAAATGCTTTATTTACATTGATTCATTTAATTCTCAGCAACACCCTATAAGGGAGTCATACTTATCATAATTCCTCACATTTAAAACAATATAGATTGTTATACATGCCATCATGCAATGTACCACCAAGAAAAAAGTTGTTACCAATTAAATTATGATATTCCATCTATTGCAACACTCCACCTAACCTCAGAGAAGTTAATGTATGCTTCTTAGATTCAATTTTTCATCTGAGAAAACCAGAAGGCAAATAGGTAAATTTTCTTGCCTGAGATCACACAGCTGGAAAGTGGCATAATAGTGAGTCTGACTTCTTAAACACTGAACTCCACTGCATGTGATAGAAAATTGGGTGTAACATATTAGACTTTTCAGGAAACACAAAAGTGTTGGTTGCAGGCCCAAACAGCAGGAAGCAAAGTTGCAGAAAATTAAGAGCTGCCACAAAGAAGTCTTTTTCTTCCTATGCCTTATTAATTCTTTCTGTATAAGCTCCTGTTATTTTAATCATATTTGGAGTTTTCATACCTCCATTATATTGCATTATAATCATGAGTTGAGGGAGATCAAGTGAGAGCAAGAGGGCAACACCAGTTCAGAAGCACGTGTTAATTTAGAACACATTGTGGGAATATTAATAAATACCACACAGACAGGACTTCTACAGAGCAAAAGTGTCTGTGAATATATGTGACTCTAAAACTGATAATATTTAACTGGTAAGTATGTATGTATATATTTATATTCTATAATAATATGTAAAGTTATAAATCACACATTTTAATGCACTTAGGATTCTTTTGCAAAGATTTTGGGGATGAGAATGTTAAGTGAGAGAGAGAACACCTATATATATCTTATATATCACGTCTTATAGGTCATTACTTACAGGGAAAAAGAAGATCTGAAAAGATGTGAACTGCTTAAGGGCCAAGATTGTGTGTGTTGGCCACTACTTAGCATAGCACCTTCCACAGTAAGTGTTTTTGGAGCAAATTTATGACTTTTCATATCTGTATCATAAAAGCATTTGTTCTTCATTTTGCAAGTCCTTAAGTTGTGGTAAAAATATGTTGTCATACACACCACATATAATAAGTGTGACACATGGCTGAATATGACTTCTCAGTGTGAGATGCAAGTTTCAGGATTTCCACCATAACTGTGACACTAAATTTTTCAATTGTTTGTGACCTCACTGGGCCAGAAAAAGAGAGAACCAACTTATCAGTATGAAATGCAAGTTTCAGGATTTCCACTGTAACTGTGACACTAAAGTTTTCAATTGTTTGTGACCTCACTGGGCCAGAAAAAGAGAGGACCAACTTATCAGTATGAAATGCAAGTTTCAGGATTTCCAGTATAACCGTGAACTTGAAGTAAATTTGCAGTTGTTTATGGCTCAATGAGCCAGAAACAGAGAGAAACTTTATGAATTCTAGACACCCTTAGCAATTAGACAGGTAGATCTACAATAAACTTACTCTTGCCACAGCAGAACAAGAGATAGAATTTTGCAATTTATAAATATTTGTTGTTGACCCACACTTGGCCATCAGTAACCATGTCTCTTGTAGTGAGGTTTAAAGCTGCTTTATGAGATCCACTTCAGATGAGACTAAGGCCACCCTAGATCATATGTTTTAGCTTATCCAGTCCCACAGAATTTGAACCCAAAATGAAACTTCATTGCCTTACATCATGTTTAAACTGAATATTCCTTTCTAAAGCCAGAATCAATTTTATTCTAATTGCAGTTATTTTGTCCTATCTCATCCCCTATAATCAAAGTATCATTTTAAAATGTTAAGAAACTATAGACGTCAAGAATAATTGGAAATGAAACAAAATGTAACAATTTGATCTTTCATGAGTTAGCCTTCATATCAAAATACAAACTGAAAAGCTATTTTATATCTGGCATGCTCTGGATTCAGTGCTAGCAAGTTACGGAACCAAAGTAGAAAAGTGGCAAAGGGCAGAAGAGGAAAAATTAAAAGTCTGTGTAGAACAATGATTGTTTACTTAAAATGCAAGGGATATTCTTTTGAAGTGAATATTGTGCTAAGTGTTAAGCCAAAACCAAAATTATATGAATGGAAAGAAAGTAAAGGCTTTGAGTCCCTGATGGATTTTTTAAATTCCTGTGGAAAGTTTGATGGGCTGTCTTTCTTCTTATAAATAAACTATTGTGGTTTTAAGACATGTGTTGTGTCTTGGTTTACTTAACTCTGAATAGCAGAAAAAAGATCACTCAGTGGGTAATACACAATATATTGGCATTCAAAGTAAATACAACACATCATGTTTAAATTTAAAAAGGTTTGCCTCAGAATTAAAGCCAAAAGGCAACATAAAACACACACACACACACATTGTGGTTGTGAAGGAACTCCAATATCTATAAAAATGATTTAAACTAAATTATAACAAGAGAAATGTTCCTCACTGAGCAGATAAACTCAACCTACTTAGTTTTATTTTAAAATTATTAAACATTTCTCCATTACTAGAGAGGACAAAATGTCCAACTTAATTTTAAAAATCATTAGAACAGAGATGCTTGTTGGGCATTTATTAGCTAGAATCTCATCTAATTCATATTCCTAAATTTTTCTCATAGATTTTAATGACATACATCAAAGCAACCTATGATAAAATTGGCTCAAAAAATAAATATATTTGATTATCTGCTATTTAGAAAACATTTTGCTTTTTAGAGTTACAGGAGCTTTGGCTTCATTTTAATACTTTTTTTTATTGTACTTTAGGTTCTGAGGTACATGTGCAGATCATGCAGGATTGTTGCATAGGTACATATATGGCAAGGTGGTTTGTTGCCTTCATTCCCCCATCACCTACATCTGATATTTCTCCCCACGTTATCCCTCTCTACCCTCCCCATCCCCCGTTGTCCCTCTCCTAGCCCCCAACAACTGACCGCAGTGTGTGATGCTCCCCTCCCTGTGTCCATGTGTTCTAATTGCTCAACACCTGCCTATGAGTGAGAACATGAGCTGTTTGGTTTTCTGTTCTTATGTCAGTTTGCTAAGAATGATGGTTTCCAGATTCATCCATGCACCTGTGAAAGACACGAACTCATCATTTTTTATGGCTGTGTAGTATTCCATGGTGTACATGTTCCACATTTTCTTTACCCAGTCTATCATTGATGAACATTTGGGTTGGTTCCAGGTCTTTGCTATTGTTTTAATTCTAAATTAATCTTTATATTAATAGTCCTTGGAAATACAGATATTTGAGAAATTTTCTTCAGTCATATTCATTTGACTTCACCTAAGCATTTCAATACTATAGATATAGTATAGATATAAACTTTGCAGACATAGTCACATATAGATAGTCATATATATAAACTTTCATGTCAAATTTGAGATGTTTAAAACTAGCAAAAAATATGTAGAAAGAAGCTATGTGGAAAGAAACAAAAAGGGGGTAAAACTTTTAAAAAAGATATTTATCTGACCCTAAGAATATGGTATCTTCAAATTTCTACCAATTCTGAAAGCCTAATGGAATCAGTACCTTACCTTATATGATATAGAATCCAGAGAACTTCACTGAAATATAACTAGGCATTTCTCATCCATACTATATTTCTTCCTTTATGGAGTCTCTATGGGGAAAAAAACAATCTGCGTTTCCTGTGCTGGCACCCCACAACAATCAACACAGAAGCCTTCTGTGAACAAATGTTTAGAGATTTTTTTCCCCATGCGCCAGTAATAAGCATGGGGAAATCAATTCTTTGGTGGACACCAGCTGGGTATCCTCCAATTTAATTCTGATACTATCTACCCTGGAGAAATTTTCAGGTCCCACAAGTTTAGAATTTAGTCTCATAAGACTGCCTCCCGCTTCTGATTTGAAATACAAGCCCCATATTGTTTTACCTGTGTTCCTGATGGTCAGGCTATAAATTGGGGTTACCACAACTCTCTCGTTGGATTCAATTAATTTGCTACAGTGGTTCTTAGAACTCAGGGGAACACTTATATTTACTGATTTATTACAAAGTGCATGGATGAAAAGATGGATATAGTGAGGAGCTTACAGGCCCTCCCCAGGTACATCGTCCTCCAGAAACCTCCATGCTCAGCTATTTGGAAGTTTTGAACTTTTGAGTTTTAATAGAACTTTATTATGTAGGAATAGTTGATTATATCATCGAATACTAGTAATCAGCTTAACCTTCAGCCTCTTTTCCCTCCGTGAAGGTTGGTTGGGAGTGGGCTGATAGTTCCAATCCTCTAATCATGCCTTGGTCCAGAACTGGTGACCAGTTGCCAACCTGAAGCTACTAGGGGATGCTAGACTTCAGTCAACTCATTAACATACAAAAATACATCACTTTGAAAATCCCAAGAATTTTAGGAATCATATGCCAGGAAACAGGAAAGAAGATCAAATATATATTGTATAATATCACAGATCATAGCCAATTATTCCACTATTCATTCTGGGACTGGGAAGGCAGTGACAGGAATAAACAGGAGAGAAAATTTACACACACACCAATTGAGAAACAAAGTTAAGATGCTGGATATTGAATATCTTTGATTGAAATATCTTTGGATATAAAGGTACAGCATCTGCATTTATAACTAATATAGAAACCATAGTCTTCATTCATATTCAGTTTTTTATGCCTCTCTTCCATTTACAAGGTGTACAAATTAGAATAAATTTACCCTCATTAAAAAAAATACCATTACACTTTATCTTTGCAAGAGTTTGAAATACAAGCATTGCAATGTATTTCCAGTGCTGGAAATTCCACATACCCATATCTGCAATATATCAACTTACTTTTTATGCCATTTTCACACCTTCCCTCCAGCAAAAAATTCCCAGAGTTGTCTTCAGAGGACCAACAGCATCAGAATTAATGGGACACATTTTGAAAATAAAGATTCTTGGGACAAGGCCCAAATAGAGTAAGAACATCCCCAGGTAGGATCTAGAAAGCTAGAGTTTTGTAAGTTATCCAAATGATTCTTGTAGATACTCCACTTTGAGAACCACTTACAACAGTCATGCAGGGGCCATTGAGAAAGAAGAAATGAAGGGTACAAAAGCTAACTTTGTGGATCTATAGAACAAAAGAAAGCACATAAAAGCAATTCAAAGTAATGGAGAGATCATAAATAGGGCTAACATACAGAACTCAAGTTCAGATAAGTGATAGAAGATTATAGTGGATAAATGGACTGATCTAGAGATGACAGGTACCCCTGATGGATCAAGGCCATCAGATAGCTAACAAAATAAACACAAGTTTTGGGGTAGGATAAATTTCCTCTTTCAAATTACTTGCTTATAAGCTATGCACACTATTTTCCAATTTATTTACTTATTTGGAGTGCAGTGGCACCATCTTAGCTCACTGCAACCTCCGCCTCTTGGGTTCAAGCAATTCTCCCACCTCAGCCTTCCAAGTAGCTGGAATTACAGGTGTGCACCACCACACCTGGCTAATTTTTGTATTTTTAATAGAGGAGGGGTTTCTCCATGTTGGCCAGGCTGGTCTCAAACTCCTGACCTTAAATGATCCACCTGCCTTGGCCTACCAAAGTGCTGGGATTGCAAGCATGAGCCACCAGGCCCAGCCTATTTTCCTTTTTATATACAACTGTCAGTATCTTGAATAAAATGGGACCTTGTCATAAAAATCTAGTTTTATTAAACCAAACCTTTCTGTGTTATTTGTAATGATTTAGGCACTGAATTCTGAAGTTTAGTTTTTAATACAGGGATTCACTAGCTGCCCCATGGTCAGGTGATGGTTTCAATATATTAAATGAAAAAAGAAATCACTTCTCTAAATTTTCCTAACCTAAAAACACAATAGCTAAATATCTCTCAAATGAGCTTAATGAGTTCAACGAGATAATAAAGAACCACCCCATTACCAAGCTTAAGATTCATATAGTATTTCAGTAATAAAATTATAGCTTTAACTTTGGACATAATTAGCAAAAAATATTAATTTCACTCAAAATATCACTATATTTCAAGCTATATTTGAAAATAATTTTTCATCAAGCAATAAAGATTTAAATTGGCTTACCACTTAACATATGTTCAAAAACAGTTTTTGGATGATCAATTAATTGATAAATTGTCAATAAATCAATACATCAATGCATGTACATTCAACTTTTATCACTTAAGGGAAGTGAAAAGTTATTAATATTTTAGTAGTTTAACATTGAGAAGAAAATATTCTAGTAACCTCCTTTAAATTATTTGAATTAATATAGTTAAATAGTATTCAGAGATTTCATGAAAATTACCTTTTTTCTCAATTTGATACTAATTTTTGTGTCAAGATTGCTAACAAGACTCTGGCGGCTTAGCCCATGGAGTCATAAAGACCAGATTCTTGTGGCATAGTGCCGAGTTTCAAATCTGACTCTCCACTTCATGTGGGACTTAGAATAATAGAATTGAGTATCCTTGCCCAACTGCCTTTACTATAAAATGGGAATTATGATGATAGTAGTAACTGCCTCTAAGATTGTAAGGAAATCTAAAAAGATGACTCATTCTTGGTGCACAGAATGTCCTCAGTAACCATTTGTTATGACAGAGACTTTTTTCAATTTTTAATTCTATCATAGCAAGCACATTTGTTCATTGTTTACCTTTAAAACACTTTTTTAAAAAAAATTAAATTATTTATTGTAGCCACATACTGCTTTCAATTGGTATATATGTATATGTGTGCATAATTTTTGAATGAAAAGGTTGAGTAGCAAAATTGTTTGAAAACCAACAAAATATTTTTTATTTTAATTAAGAAATCAAAGTGTGTCTAGTTTACAGATGTCATCTGGTTTGTTTTCTAATAATTCTGTAAATTATGGATTATAATCTGTACTCCCAATTATAGATAAGTAAGTGAGCTTCAAAAAATCAAGATTTTTTTCCCTCAGCCACTAAGCTAGAAAATGGGCAGAGCCATGATTAAAACGTTTTGAAAGGATAGCAGAATAGGACCCTCTAGGATTCATTTCCCCACAGAAACATCAATCTGAACAACTATCCATGCATAAAAAATACCTTCACAAGAGCTAAGGAAAACAGGTTAGAGATCACAGAACCTAGGTATAGCACAGAAATAAGAAAAGATGCATTGAATAGGGCAGAAAAGATAGTTTTAAATTACCCACATCACCTCTCCCAACCCCAGGCAGCATATCTCAGAAAGAGATGTCCTTCACTTGAGGAAAGGAGAAGGACGTGAGTACCAAAATTTGCCTTGTATTCCAATGCCAGGCACAATCAAGTAAAACCCAGTGGTGATCAGGCTCCCGCAGCCTCAAACTCTAGGCCAGTATCCAGTCTTAGCCTCCAAGCCCACCCAGCCCCAGGCCAGATCCTATAGGCCCTGGCTCCAGGCAAGCCTTGAAAACTTGGTCTCCAGGCCCAACCCAATGCCAGGCTAACTGCAGTAGCCCCAGGTTTTGGGTTTAAACCACTGCCAGGCTAAGCTCAGTGGCACTGGGATTCAGCTTGCTCACCAGCTGTCCCAGACTTCTCACTAATCTGTTCAAGGAATCCAGGAGCAATCCCACTCTTGAAACAAGCTACACAACTTGCCCGGAATCCCTGGACAGGCTGACTGGTGAAAGGGTTTCTCAGACAAAGCCAGTCTTCAAAAACTGAAATAAATCCCCACTTCTTCAAATGTGTACTCATTAATATAAGGCAACAAGAAACATAAAAAATAGGAGGCATGCCATTAGAGAAAAAAACATAATCTCACAGTAGATGATCCCAAAGAAATAGAGATATACAAATGATCTGACAAAAAACTTGAAAAATAACTTTAAAGAAGCTCAGAAAACTTAAATAAAGAGAAACTACTAATAAAATTAGAAAGACAATGAATGACCAAAGTGAGAAATTTAACAGAGATAGTGAAATTATTTTTAAAAATCAAACAAAATTCTAAAACTAAAAAATATAATAAATGTAATAAAAAATGCGGTTGAGATCATTAACAATGAATTGATTAAGCAGAAGAAAGAGTCTGTGAATGCAAAGACAGATTACTTGAAAATGATACAGTCAGACAACAGATGATAGAGAGGATGTGGAGAAACAGAAACACTTTTACACTGTTGGTGGGAATGTAAATTAATTCAACCATTTTGGAAGATAGTGTGGTGATTCCTCAAGGATCTAGAAATAGAAATACTTACTATTTGACACAGCAATCCCAGTACTGGGTATATACCCAAATGATTATAAATCATTCTGTTAATATGCACACGTATGTTTATTGTGGCACTGTTCACAATAGCAAAGACTTGGAACCAACACAAATGCCCGTCAATGATAGACTGGATAAAGAAAACGTGGCACATACACACTATGGAATACTATGCAGCCATAAAAAGAATGAGTTCATGTCCTTTGTAGGGACATGGATGAATCTGGAAACCATCATTCTCAGCAAACTGACACAAGAACAGAAAACCAAATACCACATGTTCTCACTCATAAGTGTGTGCTGAACAATGCGAACACACGGACACAGGGAGGGGAACATCACATACTGGGGCCTGGGGGGTGGGGGGCTAGAGGAGGAATAGCAGGGGGTGGGGGGATTGGGGAGGGATAGATTTAGGAGAAATACCTAGTGTTGATGACACAGTGATGGATGCAGCAAACTACCACCATGGCATGTGTATACCTATGTCACAAACCTGCACGATCTGCACATGTACCCCAGAACTTAAAGTATAATAAATAAATTTTTTTAAAAAAGAAAATATACAGTCAGAGAAAGAAAAGAATGAAATAGAAATAAAGACCAATGTGTGGAACAGCATTAAAAGACCAAATGTTCAAGTCATAGCAGTTCACAAAGGAGAAGAGTAAAGGGAATAGAAAGCTTACTCAAAGATGTAATAACTGAGGCTGGGCATGATGGCTCATGCCTATAATCCCAGAACTTTCAGAGGCTGAGGTGGGTAAATCACTTGCAGTCAGGAGTTCAAGACCAGCTTTGCCAACATGGTGAAATCCTGTAGCTACTACAAATACAAAAATTAGTTGGGGGTGATAGTGTGCACCTGTAGTCCCAGCTAGTTGGGAGACTGTGGAAGGAGATTGAACCTGGGAGGCAGAGGTTGCAGTGAGCTGGGATCATGCCACTGCACTCACACCAGACTGGGCAACAAAGTGAGACTCTGTCAAAAAAAAAAAAAAAAAGACATAAAAGCTGAAAACTTTCCAAATCTGGGGAAAGAGATAAACATTGTGGTAAAGGAAAGCCAAAGATGTCCAATCAGGTTCAATCCAAACAAGACTACATCAAGATATAATCAAACTATCAAACGTCAAAGACAAAGAGAAGACCCTAAAAGAAGCAACAGAAAAGAGGTACATAACATATAAGGGGGCTCAGATAAAGGTAACAGCAGATTTCTCAGCAGAAACATTGCAGGCAAGGAGAGTGGATATATTCTAAGTGCTAAAGGAAAACACTGGGAAACAAGAATATGGTATCTGGTAAAGCTGTCCTTCAGAAATGAAGGAGAAATAAAGATTTTCTCAGACAAAAGCTGAGAGAGTTTCTCTAATACAAGACTATATTAGAGAAATGCTAAAGCATTTTCTTCAAGCTGAAAGCAAATAACTCTAACTAGTAACATAGAAACAAAAAACTATGAAACTAACTGGCAATAGTAAGTACATAGCCACATTCAAAATATTCTAACACTATAATAGTGCTGCATAAATCACTTACATTTTTAATATGAAGATTAGAAGACAAAACTATTAAAAATAATAATAGCGACAACAATTTTCTAAAATAACTACAGCATAAAAATATGTAAATTGTAATATCAAAATCAATTAAAAGACATGGACTGGAAAATTGGATAAGGAGTCAAGACTCATTGGTGTGCTGTACTCAGGAGACCCATTCTGCATGCAAAGACACACACAGGCTCAAGATAAAGGGATGAAGGAATATTTAACAAGCAAATAGAAAGCAAAAAAAGCAGAGGTTGCAATCCTAGTCTCTGATAAAACAGACTTTAACCAACAAAGATCAAAAAAGACAAAGAAGGGCATTACATATTAGTAAAGGTAACAATTCAACAAGACTAGCTAACTAACATAAATATATATGCACCCAATACAGGAGCACCCAGATTCATAAAACAAGTTCGTAGAGACCAACAAAGAGACTTAGACACCTACACAATAATTGTAGGAGACTTTAACAGCCCACTGTCAGTTATTAGACAGATCAATGAGATAGAAAATTACTGAGGATTTCAGGATTTGAACTCAGCTCTAAATCAAGTGGACGAAGTAAACATCTACAGAACTCTCTACCTAAATCAACAGAATATACATTCTTCTCAGGGCCAGCCACATCACTTATTCTAAAATCGACCACGTAACTGGAAGTAAAACATGCCTCAGCAAGTGCAAAATAACAGAAATCATAATAGTCTCTCAGACCACAGTGCAATCAAATTAGAACTCAGGATTTAAAAACTCACTCAAAAACTCATAATTTCATGGAAATTGAACAACCTGCTCATGAATAACTCCTGGGTGAATAATGAAATTAAGGCAGAAATCAAGATGTTACTTGAAACCAATGAGAACAAAGAGACAGTGTACCAGAATCTCTGTGACATAGCTAACACAGTGTTTAGAGGGAAATTTATGCACTAAATGCCCATATCAGAAAGCTAGAAAGATCTCAAATTGATCCTCTAATATCACAATTTAAAGAACTAGAGAGACAAGAGAAAACTAATCCAAAAGATAGCAGAAGACAAGAAATAACTAAGATCAGAGAAGAACTGAAGAAGATAGAGACATGAAATACTCTTCAAAATATCAATGAATCCAGGAGCTGGCTTTTTGAAAAAGAAAAATTAACAAAACAGATAGACCACTATATAGACCAATAAAGAAGAAGAGAGAGAAGAGAGAAGAATCAAAGAGACACAATAAAAAGTGATAAAGGGGATATTATCACTGGCCCACAGAAATACAACTTACTATCAGAGAATACCATAAATACTTCTGCAAAAACAAACTAGAAAATCTAAAAGAAATAGATAAATTCCTGGACACATACAGCTTACCAGACTAAACCAGGAAGATGTTGAATCCCTAAATAGACCAATAGCAAGCATTAAAAATGAGGCAGTAATTAATAGCCTAACAACCCAAAAAAGCTCAGGACCAGATGGATTCACAGTTGAATTCTACCATTCCTTCTGAAACTATTCCAAACTATTGAAAAGGAGGGACTCCTCCCTAATTCATTTTATGAAGCCAACATCATTGTGATACCAAAACTTGAAAGAGACACAACAAAAAAAAGAAAACTTCAGGCTAGTATCCCTGATGAACACTGATGCAAAAATCCTCAATAAAATACTGGCAAACCAAATCCAGCATCATATCAAAAAGCTTATCCACCACAATCAAATTGGCTTCATCCCTGGAATGCAAGGCTGGTTCAACATACATAAATCAATAAATCTAATCCATCACATAAACAGAACCAAAGACAAAAACCACATAATTATCTCAATAGGTACAGAAAAGGCCTTTGATAAAATTCAACATCTCTTCATGTTAAAAACTCTCAATAAATATGATGGAACATATCTCAAAGTAATAAGAACTATTTATGACAAACCCATAGCCAATATCATGTTGAAAGGGCAAAAGTTGGAAGTATTCCGTTTGAAAAGCAGTTCAAGACAAGGATGCCCTCTCTCACCACTCCTATTCAAGCATTCATTTACACCAATTCACTATCACTACAAAGAGAATAAAATACCTAGGAAGATAGCTAACATGAGATGTGAAAGACCTCTTCAAGAATAACTACAAACCACTGCTTAAGGAAATAAATGAGGACACAAACAAATGGAAAAATCTTCCATGTTCACGGATAGGAAGAATCAACATCTTGAAAATGGACATAGAGCCCAAAGTAATTTATAGACACAATGCTATTCTCATCAAAATACAATTCACGTTCTTCACAGAATTAGAAAAACACTATTTTAAATTTCATGTGGAATCAATGAAGACCCTGTATAGCCAAGACAATCCTAAGCAAAAAGAACAAAGATGGAGACATCAAGTTACCTGACTTCAAACTATGCTATAAGACTATAGTAACTAAATGGCATGCTACTGGTACCAAAACACACATATAGACCAAAACACACACTGGTACCAAAACACACACAATGCAGCAGAACAGAAGGCTCAGAAATAACACCACACATCTAAAGCCATCTGATTTTCAACAAACCTGACAAGAAGAAGCAATGAGGAAAGAATTCCCTATTCAGCAAATGGCACTGGGAAAACTGACTGGCCATATGCAGAAAACTGAAACTGGACTCCTTCCTTACACCTTATACAAAAATTAACTCAGATGGATTAAGGACTGAAATGTAAAACCCAAAACCATAAAAACCCTAGAAGAAAACCCAGGCAATAGCATTCAGGACATAGGCAGAGGCAAAGACTTCATGACTAAAACCAAAAGCGATGGCAATAAAAGCCACAGTTGACAAAAGGGATCTAATTAAACTAAAGAACTTCTATACAGCAAAAGAAACTGTCATCAGAGTGAACAGGTAACCTCCATAACGAGAGAAAAATTTTACAATCTACCCTTGTGACAAAGGTCTAGTATCCAGAATTTACGAGGAACTTAAATGTATTTACAAGAAAAAAACAACTCCATCAAAAAGTGGGCAGAGGATATGAACTGACACTTCTGAAAAGAAGACATTTACATAGCCAACAAACATACAAAAAAAAGCTCAACATCACTGATTATTAGAGAAATTCAGATCAAAACGACTTTGAGATGCCTTCTTACACCTGTCAGAAAAAGTCAGGAAACAACAGATGCTTGTGAGGCTATAGAGAAACAGGAATGCTTTACACTGTTGGTGGGAATGTAAATAAGCTCAACTATTGTGGAAAACAGTATGGCAGTTCCTTGAGGATCTAGAACCAGAAATACCATTTGACCCCGCAATCCTATTCCTGGGTGTATACCCAAAGGAATATAAATCATTTTATGATAAAGACATATCCACATGTATATTTATTGCAGCACTATTTACAATAGCAAAGACATGGAGCCAACCCAAATGCCCATCAATTATAGACTGGATAAAGAAAATGTGATGGCTGGGTGCAGTGGCTCACGCTTGTAATCCCAGCACTTCGGGAGGCTGAGGCAGGTGAATCACCTGAGGTCAAGAGTTCGAGACCAGCCTAGCCAACCTGGCAAAATGCCATTCTCTACTAAAAATAGCAAAAAAAAAAAAAAAAAAAAAATTATCCAGGCATGTTGGTGTGTGCCTGTAATCCCAGCCACTCAGGAGGGTGAGGCAGGAGAATCGCTTGAAGCCTGGTGGTGAAGATTGCTGTGAGCCAAGATCACACCACTGCACTCCAGGCTGGGCAACAGAGTGAGAGTCCCTCTAAATACAACAAAAAGAAAAGAAAATGTGGAATACTATGCAGCCATAAAAAGAAATGAGATCATGTTTTGCAGGGACATGGATGAAGCTGGAAGCCATCATCCTCAGCAAATTAACACCATAGCAGAAAACCAGAAACCACTTGTTCTCACTCATAAGTGGGAGCTGAACACTGAGAACACATGGGCACAAAGAAAGGAAAAGTAGGACCTGTTGGGGGATGGGGGTTGAGGGGAGGGAACTTAAAGGATGGATCAATAGGTATGGCAAACCACTATGTCACAGGTATACCTATGTAACAAACTTGCGTGTTCTCCTCATGTATCCTGTTTTTGTTTTTGTTTTAGAAGAAATAAAGAAAAAAATAAAATAGAAATGGAATGTCACATGTATGGAAACCCTACAGCCTCCACCAAAAATTATTAGAACTATTCAATAACTTCCTTAAAGTTGCAGGATTCAAAATCAACATACGAAAATCAGTAGTGTTTCAACTGACTAACAAGGAAGTATCTGAAAGGGAAATCAAGAAAATAATTTCATGTATAAAAAACACAAAAATACATAAGAATGAATTTAATCAAGGTGACAAAAGACCTGTACACTAAAAACTATAAAACATTGATGAAAGAAACCAAAAACTACACAAATAGATGAACAAATGTCCTGTGTTTATGAATTGAAAGAATTAATACTGCTTAAATGTCTATACTACCGATAGCTATTTACAGATTCAATGTAATCTCTATTGAAATTCCAATGACGCTTTTCACAGAAGGGAGAACAAAATTCTGAAATGATTGGAACCACACAAGACTTTAAAAACCAAAGCAATCTCAAGCAATAAAACAAAGCTTGAGCTGTCATACTACCTGACTTCAAAATATGCCACAAAGCTATAGTAATCAAAACAGCATGATACTGGCATAAAAACAGGCACAAAGACTAATGGAACAAAATAGAAATCAATTAATAATTAATACATTTATGGTCTATTGGCCTCCAGCAAAGACAGCAAGAACACATGGAGAAAGGCTCATCCCTTCTTTGACAGGTGTTGGTTTATCAGCATGCAACCTTATCTCACATCATATACAGAAGTCTACTAAATTGATTAAAGATTTAAATATAAGACATGAACCTACAAAACTAGCAGAAGAAAACATAGGAGAAAAGCTCCATAACATTGGTCTAGGCAATAATTTTTTTTAATATGAACTCAAAAGCATAGACAATAGAAAAAAAATCAACAAATGAGATTACATCAGACTAAAAAGCTTCTGCACAGTCAACAAAATAATCAACAGAGTGAAGAGGCAATCTACAGAACAGAAGAAAATATTTCCATACCATACATATGATAAGGCTTTAATATCCAAAATATATAGCTGGCCAGGTGTGGTGGTTCACACCTGTACTCCCAGAATTTGGGAGGCTGAGGTGATAGGGCACCTGAATCCAGGAGTTCAAGGCCAGCCTGGGCAACATAGGAAGAACCCTGTCTCCACAAAAAAAAGAGAAAAATAAAAAAAATAGCCAGGTGTTTGTAGCTTCAGCTACTCAAGAGGCTGAGATGAGAGGATTGCTTGAGCCCAGGAGTTTGAAGCTGCAATAAGGTGTAATTGAGCCAGCGCAAACAGCTCAATGGTAAGAAAACAAATATAACCCAATATAAAAATGGGCAAAATATCTAAATCGACATTTTTCCAAAGAAGACATACAAATATCTAACAGGTATATGAAATTACTCAACATCACTAATCATTAGAGAAATGTAAATTAAAACCAAATTGAGACATCCAATTATGTATGTTAGAATGGCTATTACCAAAAAAAAAAAAGAAAGAAAGAAAAACCAGAGCAAACATGGAGAAAAAGGATCCCTTAAACACAGTTGGTAGGAATATAAATTAATACAACCATTATGGAAAAAATATGAAACAGTATGGAGTTTCCTCAAAGAATCTTAAAAGAAACTATCATATGATCCAGCAATCTCACTACTGTATATATACTTAAAGGAAATTAAATCATTAAATCCAAGAGATATCTGAAGTCCCATGTTCATTTTATCATTGGTCACCACAGCCAAGATATGAAATCAACATAAGTGTATATCCATAGATAAATAGGTAAATCAGATGTGTTACATAAACACAATGGAATACTATTCAGCTTTAATAAAAATGGAAATCCTGTCTTTTGGGATAACGTGAATGAACCTGGAGGATATTATGTTAAGTAAAATAAGCCAAGCACAGAAAGATATACCGCATGACCTCACTTGTACATAAAGTATAAAAAGTTTAACTCACAGAAGTAGAGAGTAGAATGGTGGTTACCAGGGGATGTTAGGGAGGGAAATTGGGAAAATGTTAGTCACAGACACAAAATTTCAGTTAGCTAGGAGGAATAAGTTCAAGAGACCTACTCTACAACCTGATGAAAATAGGAAATAACAATGTATGATATTCTTGAAAAAACTGTCAGGAGAATAGATATCCAGTGTTCTCACCACAAAAATGACAATTATGTGAGGTAACATATATGCTAATTAGCTCAATTTAGCCATTTTACTATGTATACCTATTTTAAAACAATATATTATATACAATAAATCTATATCATTTTTTGTCAATTACAAATAAAACATTTTGACTCTATCACCTATGGTTTAAAAATTATATTACACTGTTTTACATAAATACAGGATTTTAAACAAATAAGACATTTAAACAGCCTGGATATAGGAACTACCTTTAGATACAGGTAAGGAGTGAACCAGAGCAGTGAAGGATATTAGGGAAAACCAACTGAGATAACAGGAACCAACTAAGATGGTGAGAGGGCTGAGAGCCGCATATTCTGACCAAAATGATCATCTACTCCGGATTACATTCTAACATGATTTTGATGTGGTTTTTATTTCCTTAAATGACTGCTGTCTGCAGCTTCTTAAATCCATGTGGTAGCCATCCTGGAGAAGAATGCCTGAAATGAAACAGCTGCAAGGGTTCAGATGCCTCTGTCAATCTCATTTGTCATTTTCCATCAAAGCCATCTTAGTCCAGCAAGCAGTTCTGTGGTATTCTTAGTTCAGGTCTACTTAGTTGGCTGAATCACTATGACCTTTCTTTTTATGGCAACCTATTCGAATTGCTTCACTTGGCAGGGACCTCCCATTCACACAGTTGTTCTCCTCCCTCTTATCTCAAATATTGCCTTAGGGGAGATATTTTCTGAAGAATATTCTCTAATAAATATAGTTTTCTTCTTTCATTTTTTAAAAAACGAACCATAAAAATATATATCACCAATAGTAGCTCCTGATGGCAAGCTATTTCAAGGCTCACTTAGAGAAAAATTTGAAAGGCTGATGCACGGTACAAGTTAGAATTATGTTGTATTGCTTGTGAATACATAGTCAGCACCAACATAAGAAGCTTGGAAACTCCCTTTACTTGGTGTTTTCTACCATTTCTGATTTAGTTTTTTTACTGCATACCACAGGAAGCTAAAATTGCAGCAATTTCCAGGGTCAGATGGGGAGAGAAGTCCTGGATGAAATTTAGACAGAACCACACACTTCCCTTCCCCAAACCCCCCAAGATGTGGCCCCTGGAAAAGGCCTTTCATAAAAAGGACCTATCAGTTAAACGTCTCCTTTGTGGGCAGATCTGGCTCCGGCTAAGTCTCAAGGTGTATATAGAGAGTGGAAGTTTTTACAGCAATTGCTCAAAATTGTGTTTTAATTTCCATACACACATTTGGAATCGTGTTATTTTTAGTTTTTGCCTTCACTGTTCAAACAAAGCAGGTTAAAGCTTTTTTTTTTTCTAAATCATATGAAAACCACATATAACAAAAGTCCAGTGCTATTTTAGACCAAGTAAATACAGACAAGTAGACCTGAGACCTCCTCTTGCCTTTTGGCTCTGCTTCAGTTTGAAGTAAGAGAAGCTTTTCTGGAAAAAAAGAAAGAAAATTATAATTCTTAAAATGAGTCTAAATTTAGGAGACCTAACAAGCAATATCCCTGCACAGAGTTGTTTCAAATTCCATGTGGCACAACCTATAAAATACAAGACATTAGGTACTACGTGTTTGAATTTGTTTTCAGGATATTACATGTGCACGTGTATTCTGACATCATGTTTTGAAATAATTACCATGGACATTAATTCAGTCATTTATTAATCTAATCAGCAAATATGAAATGAGTGCCATGTGCAAAGCCTTAGGTTGGCTTGGGAGAGAAACAATATCTTAGTCTAGAGCTGGCCCTCAATGAGTCACAGTCTAGGAGGGAGGTCAAACTATAAACAAATCATTACAACACAATGTGGAACGTGTTAATGAATATACGTATAAAGTGCCATGAGAACAATGAAGAATGAGCAAATAACTGTGCAGGAGAGGCAAGAGAAAGCAATTCAGAAATTCTTTACCAAAGAGGTGGTATTTTAGCTGAGTTATCAAAGTGGGTCAAACTACCCAATACAATAAAAAGGCATAGGACTTAAGAGAACGACACATACATTACATTCAGACACCCAGAAGTGGTTTGTGTTAGATTTTAGGATGAATTTTAAAAGCAGAAAAGAACCAAAGTTTCCTGACGGCTGCTGAGGAACTCGAGCATATCCTGGAAGAAATGAGGAGACTAAAAATCTTTAAACTATTAAGTAATAACTGTGAGACCTATTAGCAAGTGAGGCAGTGTAGATGGGAAAACAAAAAGACCTGAAGGAATGAAGAAAAGGGGACAAAACCAGGAACTATCCCTGAGAAAGAATCAAAAGGCCTTGGCCCCTGATTAGCTGTGGGCACTGAGGGAGAAAATTGAATCAGAGATCATTTAAATAACCTCACAGGAGGCTTTTAGTTACAAGTAATGGAAGACCAAGTTCAGAATGACCAAAATAATAGGAGTCTCATACAAGTAAATTGTACAAACTCAGAAGAGTCACAGGCAGGGCTTCATCAGGGCAGCTCTGCTTCTCTGCAACTTCCTTGAACTTCTTTCTTCCGAACAGTATGTTTTCTACTAGGCTGGCCCTCCTGAAGGCAAGAACACGCTGCCTGACTTACGTAGGCCACATACTTTCTGGTTAACACACAGGAGAGAGAGATAGCATCTGTGAGCTTTGTTATGAGTATCTCTGAAAACAACCTGAGCTTTGTCATGATAGGAGTGGCAAAGGTCTTTTGCTCGCTCTGAATCGATATTTGTGAGGGTGAGAATGTCATCTGCTAATTGGTTTAGCCCAAAGTTTCCAGATGCAATTACTATGGCAAGATATAGATATACCCTAATTAATTAAGACTTACCACGTCCCACCACCTCAGCTGAGAACCAGATGCATTCCATTGAAAACATGTCTGCGACACAACTGCACCAACCGTAGAATATATGTGTGGGAGACACTGCAATGTCTACCAACAGGCTGAGCAAAATCATAGTTTATACATATTACTTTGTAAGTAAATGGTCAAGACTGATTAGACTGATTTCTACAAGCATATTTCCAAGATGAAGAATGAACTGCCTTATTACCTCTCTGCTCCTGCAGAATGACAATATTCTGTAACTGACAGGCTCCTCCCTGAGATAAGCAAGACAAGTATTTAATATTACAAGTAATATTATCTTTCTTAGAAATATGATATCTTGGAATATCAGCTACAGAGTTCTATCATTTGGGTAAAGTTTCATTTCCCCAAATTATTTTTATTTAGTAATAAATCTGTTAAAAATTCTCATTTTTAAAGAATGCTCCCAGTACAGTGACTAAGAACACTTTTCTACCTATTTTACATTATTTCTTGTAAGTTTTCAACTAACTTGCATGCTTCTATTGGAATTATACTTATCCAGAATATCTACTACTAATCTTCTGTTACAAAAAATACATTAATGCGTTTAAAATTCTCACATAAAATTGACATATGTGTGAATTTTCTATCATTCAGTAGAAGTAAAAATGCAAAGATTAGCTGTTGTGTTAAGTTTTAAGATAGTTGCATGCCAGTTTATCAGTAAGGTATAATTAAATAAAATTCAACTGATTAACAAGACTCAAATATTTTTTTAGTACTTTGTAAAGTGGTGTTCAGAGGACTCAATAGGAAAATATATGCAGGGTCAGCCAGAGGGTCAAATCCTGGGTCTGTCACTTACTAACCATATGATCTTAAGTATGTCCAGTACGTTACTTATATCTCAGGATCAATTTCATCACCTATAAAATGAAGTCAATAATACATGACTTATGAGATAAGAATAAAGATTAGACATAATAAAATGTGTCATAGCCCTTCCCCACAACGTGCCTGTGTACTGCATTTACTGCTTGACTACTATATGACAAACTCAAGTATATTTGAAGAACGGTACAAATTAAAAGTTTAGTAAACACCTTTACACATTTCACAACATATGAATGGTAAGATTTTTAACAACTTCTATGGGTTTTTAAAGGTACAGGAGATGTTTAAAAGCTAGATAAATTATTGCTGTACTTAAGAGAGCTAATTGTGGAGAAAAAACACATTTATTGATTTTTTTTAATTCAAAATATTTGAGTACTTAACATGTGTTAGGTATTGCACTAGGCCCTGAGATACAATAATGAATGAACAAGACAAATTCCCTGCCTTCATGAAGCTTACAATTGTGGCACAAACAAGAAACAACTAAACAAATAACTAAGTATGTATCATGAAATAGTGGTAAGTATAATGAAGAAGAATAAAATAGAATGAAAACCTCAAAAGTGACCTGGCAAGGAGGGGAGTTAGCCGGCAGGGTTTATTTTAGATGGAATAATGACAGAAGGCTTCGTGCTAACTCTACATTAATGTTTACCATACAGATTTTCTCTCAGTTTAACAAACAGAAATATCAGCTAAGCTCTCCTGGCTATGTTTTTTATGAATGAAGTCTTAAGGAAATTCTGGCTTGATTTTTTTAGAATCAGTTTAACCTTACTGTTTGTTGGTTAATATGAAGAAATTATGAACTGGTTTTAAATTAAGGTAGATTGTCCTGGCAGCTGAAAGCATATGTCAACTTTTCAGAATATTAACTTTTTAACTAAGTAAATTAGCAAAAGCCTTACTTTGTAAAGTTTAATATTTCCTTTGCTATCTAAAGACTACACGTTTTTGGATTGTGTAAAGGATATCATACAGTTTTAAAATGTGATTTATTTTACTTTGGAATTTAACAGCAGCTGATTTGTTTTCATTGTAATCCTTTTAAGCACCTCCTCAATCAAGCAATACAATTTGTTACAGAGAACTGACTGAATATCTATGAGATTAGCTGGGCATAACCATTAAAATGAAAAGACTGTTTCACCATGCATTGTGCATTGTATTGCATTGAATGTGTATTGATTATAAAAGTCATCAAAAATGTTATTAATGTTTAATAAACATGTGAGAAATACTATGATCAATTACAACAGTATCTGAAGACAGGTGCAGATTGATGTTTTATTATCAACTTAACATAATAAAACTTTTAAAAAGTCTCTAAGGATCTCTTCAAATTGTTTTTAAGAGTTCTATTTTAAAATATTGATTCCTATAAATTGAGGAGTAATATATATATGCATATTACACACAAATACATATACATATGTATGTGTGTAATTGAGTCATATTTCAATCCTGCTGTTTTCTAAAATCTTGTTTGCCTCCACTGCACCAAAATGTATACAGATATAGATTAAAATACCAGATACTGGTTAGAGATAACAGAAATGTTCAAGTTTTCTAGTCTTCCTAAGCTTTACTGGTCTAGTACCTACCTTGTTAAACTCATATGCAAAACATCTTGACTTAAACAAAACTACAGGAGTTTCAATCCCTGGTGCATTTTCAGAATGCCCTTAAATGATACCATGATCTAAACACCAATGTGTAAAGATGAAATGGCAGCTGGGACAGCAGCCTAAGGAGTATTTATTTGATTCAAAATCTTCTGCGGTATTTGATGTTTCTTGACCACACTTTTCTTCTTGATTTTCCCCTTTTCTTTGGTTTCCATGACACCATTCTTGTGTACTCTTAGGATCTGCTTCTTAATTTTCGGGATGCTTTTGTTTTGTCTGTTTAATTATCTCCCTTTCCTCACTGCAGAACTTAAGTGTTGCTGTTCCACACGTTCCCATACAACACACTTTGCTCTTCATTAACACCTAGCTACCAACAATTACATATTAAGAACTGTTTCAGGCAAGGCAATGTAGAGGATGGGAAGTAAGGTTAAGCACAGACTATGCTTCAGATAAGCTTATAATATGGTCAGCCAATAGACACTCAAGTTCATGTTAGGTTCTTACTGTATCAGAATGTTTAAACTTATTTACCCATCAGAGTGATATTAAGATACCATACCTGAGAACAGAACTTCCTAGTATAATTTTGTTCTCAGGAACAAATATAATGAAATCAAATTATGCATTTCCTTATTATTCCACAGATTCAGTTATATATATACCCCTATGATATCTAGAGAATTATTTTTACTCAATCATGAAAATCCCCAAAGATAGGTTAAAATTACATTCTAGGGAAAAGAGCTTGGAGTTTTGGATTTAGACACCCTCAGACATCATAAATAGTATATTTTTAACGAATGAAGTGAGTGAATGAGTTTGGCTTAATATAATATGATATAATATATATTACACACACAATTTTAGTCATACACACCAATAAGCACACACACTGAGCATAAACAGATATAATTAAATGCTACATTTTAAAATTAAAAATGCATGTCCATGTTCTAATTGATAATTTTCTGATTCTACTTATGTAGAACCCATACCCCAGTGTACCAAATAAAACAAAATTCTCAAAAATCTTTAAACTTGAAAACAAAAATCCTGTGATTTCTAATTATGAACTATTTTATGGTTTAAATTTAGATATTATTTTTCTTTAGTGACATTTTCATTTTATAATTCTTAAATAGAAACAAACCATGAAGGAATCACTTTTAAATAAGTTTTAATTGATGACATCTGAATACAGATGACTATATTTTCATTGGTAAACACAAATATGCAAATATTTTCATTAATATTCAGTTATTCCTACAGTTAGTATACTCTAGAAAGAAACAACAAAGCCTCTAAATGTTATAATCCTTAAGAATCTCAAATATACAATAATGCCAAGTAATTATACATACTCTATTTTTGCTCTTTATTAATTTTCAAATAAAATGAGACAAGACCAGGGCTATTGTTCAAAATACAAGGATGAAGGCAAGCGTGGTGGCTTATGTCTGTAATCCCAGCACTTTAGGAAACCTAGGCAGGAGGATTGCTTGAGCTGAAGCATTCAAGACCAGCCTGAGCAATACAGCAAAACCTGTCTCTACTAAAAATACAAAAATAAGCCGGGTGCAGCAGCATGCACCTGTAGTCCCAGCTACTCAGGTAGCCGAGGTAGGAAGATCACTTGAGCTGGAGAGGTCGAGGCTGCAGTGAGTCATGATTGCACCACAGCACTCCAGCCTGGGCAACACGTAAGGACCTGCCTCTAAACAAAACAAACAAAACCAAAATAGAAGTTTTATTGAAATAAATCTTCTCTAATAAATTAAAAAGATATAAAATATTTTCTTTTCCATACTTTTTAGCTGAATGAGGCCAAATTAAAAAAAAAAACTCAAAATTCAGCCCAAGAAAGTGTCCCAACAAATCAAAGATATACATAGAATCTCAATTAACAAATTTAGCAAATATTTATTGAGTGCCAGCTATGTGTTGGGTACAGTTCTGGGCACTTGGAGAAAGTAGGAAGGACATCTGTGTTCTTCACAGAACACAGACAATAAATGATAACAGTAAGTAAATCATATAAAAAATAGAACAAGTAGACGGGAACAAGTGGGTTAAAGCAGGGGAGGGCAGCAATTTAAAGAAGATAGGACAGGCATCATTAAAAATGTGACATTTCAGCAAAGATGTGAAGAGAGCAAGGGGGTTCATCATATCAATACCTGGACTTATGAATAGAGTACATCAAGCAGGGGAAGAGCCAATAAGCAGGTCCTGAGGCAGAGTATGCTGAATGCATTCTAGGGCAAGAGGGAACAGGAGATTGCACTGAGTGAGGAAGGGAATGCAGACAGGAATGAGGTCAGCAGGCCAGAAGGTGCTGGAGTCTGTGCAGAGATCACAGAGGGCATCGTAAGCCATTTGTCTGCACTTTGACCTTAACTATAAGTAAAATGAGAAATCTTATTTTTTGAGCAAGGGTGAGGCATGACATTGTCTGACATGCTGTGAAAGCATTGCTCTAACTGCGGGGAGCCAAAGTTATTTATTCCACAGTGAGCTTACAAAACGGGCATCAGCGCCAGCATCCCAACAAATGCACGTACCCACAGAACCATAAACCAAACTCTCCAGAAACACCTGGTATCACTCTTCTCCATTCTTGTTTCATTCTTCTAAGAAAATTGTGCTGAGCCAAGCAAAACAGCTTAACGATGGACTATAAACACTGTGAGAGATTTTTACAGATTACCCCATTTCATTTTTCTTTTTAATTTTAAAAATATTTCCTTGCATTTAAAATTATAAAATTAGATGTGCTTATTGAAATTGCTCACAATATATGGAGTAAAAAGCACAAAACACCACGGTCTTCTAGAAAGAACTACTTATTAGCATTTTGTTTTGTTGTGTATCCTTCAAGACCTTTCAGTGCATTTGTATATCTTTATTTCTTCATTACCTTTAATTTTATCTTCATCATCTATACTGACATCTATATCAGCTTCTTCATCCTGGAGATAGATGGCAAAACAGAAGCCCTGAGAATTCCGATGACTTGCCCAGAGGCACACAGCTGGCCAGAAAGAGAATGAAGTCTAGACCTGAGGTGTCTCGAACAAGCTCCTCCAAGTTTTCTCCACACCATAGATTTCTCACCACAACTCTGGATGGCCAAATTTTATTGTAATCCTCTACAAAAACACATACATTTCTGTAGGAATTACTATGACCTATTAAAGTTAGTTGTTATGCAATAAAGGAAGGAGTTTTGACTGGTACTAAAGTAGAAAGAAAAAACTTCAATTATTGGGCAATGCACTAGAATAGGCAGGACAACATGTAGGTTCTGGTGCTGTGGAATTAGAGTAAGACAGCAGGATTAGAGTAGAAATTGAGAGAATGTAAAGATGAAATCTGCCAACCTTGAAATTTTACATGACACCACGTCAGAGGCTAGAGGAGAGAATGTTCTTTCTCTTTTTTTCTGCATCACATGATTCTGTGCTTCTGAAACCCACACATCTATATGGTAGTGTTAGTACCATGGCCAAGTATATTTCAGATTCAGAGGCAATGCAGTGTGGTATAAAACACTCAGGTGTGTTTTGAATCTTGGGGAGGCCTTGGTTCAAATCTCACTTCACTGGCTTCCTTATTTATAATCCAGAGTAATTATGTTTATCTGACAGGTTTGTTATGAAGCCCAAATAACATTATATGCTGCATACACAGACACACACACACACACACACATACACACACACACACATACACACACACATACACAGATACACACACCACTGCTTGCAAAGTATTTATTAAATTCTAGATGCTATTTTATCCAACAAGAGTTTATAATACTGTATTTTATTCCTGTTTCCAAATAATATACAGACATGTAGACATTTGTAACATCTAAGATGGTTATTTTCCCATATTTTAGACCAGAAATTGAAGGTGAAAATATTTCTTCAGAAGTAATATTTTCAGTGAAACTTTTTTCTCCATTTTACTCTATACTTGAAGATAATCTAAATTATTGCATTGCTAGTTGCTTCTGCTCTTACTTAAACACAGTTTTTCAAGGTTTCACATGAGAAAATTTCCAAGCTACATCTATCTATCTATCTATCTATCTATCTATCTATCTATCTATCTATCTATCTATCTGTCTGTCTGTCTGTCTGTCTGTCTGTCTGTCTGTCTACCTACCTACCTACCTATCTATCTACCTATCGTCCATCTATCTAAGATATGATGTTGATAATAAAATCATTACTTGTGGCTTTAGATATACCATCTTTGGTCGTGTTGTATTAAACACAGGATCAATATCAAGACTTTAACATATAATTACACTCAATCAGGATTTCTCAAGGTCACTACTGACACTTTAGATCGATAAATTTTTGTTGTGGGTGGCTACCCTGTGCATTGTAGACCACTTAGCAGCATCCCTGATCTTTCTCACTAGATGCCAATAGCACACACGCACATTCATAACAATTAAACCCAGTCATGACAATTAAAAATGTCTCCAGACATTGCCAAATGTCTCCTGAGAGCAAAGTCACCCCAGGTTGAGAACCACTGTACTATATTTTAAGTAGCATTGTAAAAAAACTAAATAGCAAAATGAGTTTTACTCAAGTGAAATGTGTATTGGGAAAACAACATTTTCTCAATTGGGGAAACACCCTTATAAACATTGGAAGTGTAGCATCTTAAAAACAAACAAACAAAAACCTTTCTTCCTCCTCAATCCAGACACAACGCCACACCAGAAGTTAAAACAAAACATCCTGATTATATTAGCACCAACTTCACTGGTTGCCAGAATTGACTCCCTAACAGGGTGGAGCCTGAAAAGAAAGTTACTTGTCTCTTTACGGACTGCCTGCAATAGCCTTTATTTGGGCAGTAGCCTGAAGCAACCCATCCTTTATTGAAACCATGATTGATGCAAGTTTATTGTTTTTCTTTGTGGAATCTCAAAGGATACAATGTTTCTTGTTCATTTCCTTTACACAGTGTCTGTCTATCCAGCCTAAGTAACGCAGGGTCCAAACTTGGGTTTGGCAACCTTTAGCCTCCAAGCTAAATCCCATTCTGGTGAATGCCAGGTCTGGCTTAAAATTTAAGTATCCCCTTGGCCAAGACTCATAACATACATGGTTTGACCAGAAGTTGGGAGTTATTCCCAAAAACCAATCCTTCTCTAGACTAGAGGAAAAACAAAGCCACAACTTTCTTATTCTTCCTGATGTTTTTAAAGTTCCTGCTTTCAAACATGTTGGCATGTTATCAAGAGTGGTAATGCAGTGGTGGGAGTAGGGATGGTTAATGGGTACAAAAATATAGTTAGATAGAATGAATAAAATCTAGTATTTGATAGCATAACAGAATGACTATAGTCAACAATAATTGTGCATTTAAAAATAACTAAAAGAGTATAATTAGATTGTTTATAACACAAAGAAAGCATAAATCCTTGGTAATGTATATCCCATTTACCCTGATGTGATTATTATACATTGTATACTTGCATCAAAATAGCTCATGTATCTCATAAATATCTATGCCTACTAAGTACTCACAACAATTTAAATTTTAAAACTAAAAAATAAAAGAATTCTGTACTTGGGATCCTTACAACTTTCATGCTGCACAAGAGTAATGACTGTGTCATACAGCAGGTGCTCTAGAAGAATATGGTGGCTTGACTTTTGTCCCAAGTAGATATTACATAAAAATGTCCTACTAGAATATGTTATTCTACTTTTTATTTTTCTGAGAGAATATTTGATTAAAATTCTGAGGCCTCTCACATCACAGCCTCTACTCCTATTTCTACATGCTGAATAAGTTGTTAAAAATTCTGTTCATTGCACACCATCCACACAAGTCTCATACAGCATCTACATTTCTCCATGAAGCCTAAGTATCAGTGGTAAACAAATGAAAACATGATCATCTAAGCTTCACTGTCTCTGATATCCTTGAGACTTTCTTTTAAGTTATACACCCCTTCTAGCTTTTTCTTAACTCTAAAGTTGGTCTGTTCAGATAATGGAATGAGAAGGTCAAGTCACAAACCTGCTATGATTGTGCCATGGCTGCAAAACCACCCTACTGACCAAGCTGGGGAATGTGAGTCCCTAGTGCATCTCATGTGTCTGGCTCCAGGCCTCAAAATACCATCAGCAAGAAGCATCCAGTTGGCTGCTATATCTCTGACATGCTCATAAACACACACCTATATATACCCACATATCACATTTCTCTGCCCAATGAGGTAACGATGCCTTTTTTTGCCTTAAGTTTCTAGTAATAACCTAAACTATGGTAGGCTAAAATGTCATCCAGCTCGTGGTCATATCCACAAGTGCTTTCTTAAAAGGTTTTCTGATACCATGGCTTCCAATATCACTATTTGAAAATCCTTTTGCACATTAAAATCCCTATATCTCTAGTATTAAAAGCAAGTGTAAAGATAAAACAGAAACATACTCTGCTCATGAACGAGGAGATTGTTAAGCTTATTTCAGTGTCAAAATGTCACCTGTGCTGATATATGTATTTTTAATTCTCTGGGAAAAAATTGTTTCTCTTCATCTGTTAAAAATTTAAACTGAATTGAAAACTCTTTGGGAATGCAACCCCTGTGTGATTGACAGTGACAAGCACACATACCTTGAAAGCTCCACTGTAATGTTTATGCTTAATAAAAACAAATACTGTGGCATCTGAGAGTAGCCTAGTCAGCCATGCAGCTCTCTACCTGGCGTCTTGTAAATTAATCTGGGTGTTTATGCTGTAGATCATTCATGATGAACATATTGCTATAGCAACATGCATTTCTTCCATTTTTCCTGTTAATTACACTAACATCACCATCAGCTACTAAATGTTTGAATTACTAATGAATGTACATGAAAAGCAATGTCTTGATAACACATTTTCAATATGTCCTCATCCTCAAAGATGCATGTAATTTGATTACTTTCATTGTTAAAATCTATCAATATAATGTTAATCCATACTGAAATTTGAACATGCTGAAGGATACAAGAGATGTCTCTATAGAACATGTATCTCAAGGAGACAGAACATGGTGAACTGGCAGAATTCCTCTTCTAATGCCACACCATCTTCATTTGTATATATGTTAAATTAGCATTTGGCAACCAGGAAAAATTATTCAAACCTATGAGCTGTTCAGGTTCTTAAGTTTCTGTGGCTCAATGCAAAATATTAAAATCTGTTTAGATTAAGCTTTTGGTAGAGAATCTAATGAAAGAGTACAGCATTTTTAGTTGATATGCAGTAAGTAGGTAAGACGCTTTCGGAAAATTCATGTTCATCAACACTGTGAGACTGAAGAAAGACCATCCCAAGTATTTCTCCAAATCACTGCATCTCAAAAAGTCCTATTAGTATTGTTTCAGTTGCACGTTGATGTTATGGGAAAATCTCTATTCTTTCAGGTCATCATCTTTCTACTTAGGTCATCAAAGGAGATATTTCCTAGTTATCTACTGATATAAACCATTAATGCTTACTCCAAATATGTCTAAACACACCCACATTATTTACACCCAAACGCATGGCTCAAATCATTAATAAAGCTGGACATTTCTCAGAAGATACAAAGGGAGAATATTTCTATTCTCTAGAATAGAAATAGAAAAATAGAGAAAATATCTCTATCTGTATTCTTTGAAAATAGAAATTTTCACCCACTCAACACATACTTGAATGTCAGTGAAAGGCAAATGAGGAGCAAAGGTAGTGTGAAAGACAGCTGGATTCTCTTAGCTAAACAAATTAGTTCAATAAAATGTGATCATTTAGTGGCTGTTTTAGCCTGATTGCCCCTACAGAAATGGTAACCATCAAGAAGGTGAAAAAGGAATTTATCCATTGGAGCCTTACTATGCTACCGAATATCTCAATTTTATTTTTCTTTTTCCTAAGCTTGAGCATTCTGGGGTATTCTTACACATCTTTTCTTTGTAAAAATTATGATTATATAAGACTATTTCCACTGTTCACATGTAGGAATGAGAAGAAAATATGAGGTTAAATAAGACAATGAAGACCTATAATGATAATAATAATAGCAGTAGCTAGCATTTTTAAAAGTAAAACTCTATGAGAAGTGCTTTACCTGCATTACCTTATCTGTAAAATAAACATGTGATACAGATGTTCTTACCTAAAGGCAGATAGAGAGACTATATAATTGCAGGTTGTCACACAGATCATAAATTGTACATGTGAGATTCAAACCCAGGTCTTTCTTTTGTCAAAAACCCAGACTTGTTTAAGGACATTAGATAAGGCAAAGACATATCTAAAGGACGTTTTCTATCCACTAACTGCTAGGGAATAACTGTAAAATAAGACGGGAGTAAAGTTCATTTTAGCAAATGTGAAATAAAAGCCAAAATATCCTTTTGGATGTGTCTACTTAACTGCTCATGTCTGGATGTTCTGTACACAGTTTCTCCTATCATTATCTTACATTGGTGTTGTTCATTTCTTGCAATTACTAAACTAAAATTAATACATCGTCATTAATTAAAGTCTCTATTTTATTCCTGTTTGCTTAGTTTTTGCCTAACGTCATTTTTTTCTGCTCCAGGATCACATCTTGGATACCCCATGACACATTGTCATCACATCTCCTCAGCCTCATCTTGGTTCTAACAGGCTTTCCTCATTTTCTATGGCTGAAAGTTCTGAAGAGTATGTGCTAAATATTTTATAGAATGCCCCATAGTGAAACTTGTCTGGTGTTTTTTCTCAATTAGATTGAGGTTATGAACTTTTGAGAGATCACGGAAGTGATGTTATTCTTTCTCACCATGTCATATCAAGGGTATGTGCTTTTAACATGATTTACCAGTGTTGATGCTAACCGTAATCTCCAGGCTGAGTTTATATTTGTCAAGTTCCTTCACTATAAAATTATTTTTCCTTTTCTTACTAAGAAAGAAATTAATATGCATAAGGCACACACAAAGATCAAGGAGTTATGATCCACTTTCTTGAAGGCAGAGTATCTACAAAAAATATTTGGGATCTTCTACAAGGGACATTTGTCTCCTCTCCCCATTTGTTTAATCATATGTTTATATCATTATGGATTCATGGATATTTATGTTATATTTGTGTTATTGTTGCTCAAAGTTTTCCAGCTTTGACCACTGGAATCCTTTTCAGTTGGCTCCTGTGTCTTTGATGTGTGTCATCTATGTGTGTGTATATACATATGTGTATTTGGAGGTGGGGAGTGGTGTTCAACATTTCCTTACTTTCTGGCACTATGAGGTGCTAAAGGCTCCTCTTGCATAAGTTCTGCCAGTCTTACTATTCTTTTTGACAATTATTTGCTAAGTGCTAGGCAGTATGTTGAGATGATTAAGAAATGCCTTAGCTGGCACAGTGGCTCACACCTACAATCCCAGTACTTTGGAAGGCCAAGGCTGGCAGATCTCTTGAAGTCAGGGGTTCGAGACCAGCCTGGCCAAGATGGCAAAGCCCTGTTTTACTAAAAGTACAAAAATTAGTCAGGCATGGTGGTGCACACCTGTAATTCCAGCTACTTGGGAGGTTAAGAATCACCTGAACCCAAGGGGCGGAGGTTGCAGTAAGCCAAATCGCACCACTACACTCCAGCCTGGGTGACAGAGTGAGACTCTGTCTTAAAAAAAAAAAAAGGCATACTTTCAAATCTCAAAAGAATTTAGAATTTATGTACACAAATCAGAGAAATAATTTTTAAGGTGAGAAATTGAAAATGTGCAGTGAGTTTGAAATGTGACTTTAAGTTTCAAATTGCAATTTTGTAGAGAAAATGCTTATAAGTGCTCTTGTAGAAACTGACAGAAGAGTGTTCTACCCAATTGTTGAGTCAGGGAAGTAAACCAGGTGGAGGTCAGAAGAGGAATTCCAGTATAGGTTTCACAGGGGTCAGAATGGTACAGAGTGAATATTAAGAAACATCACCATTCAACATAAGTGTATTACATGATGATCAATAGGAGAGCTTTATTCCCATAAGCTCAAGTATCTCTCTACATAGGTATGATTTACACTACAATAAAGACTGCAGCCATCCTTAGTCTTTTAGCCAGAATCTGTGGATTTAGAACTGCATATAAAATAGGATGACTAATTTCACATTCTTGGTTATCCATTCTCTAATCAATGGCAGACTAAAGGCAGGTACTGAAAATTATTAAAAGCAGATCAAAGTATTAAGAATAATCTTATTGTAAGATTGTTTAATAATAATAATTGCTATTTATATAGGGCTTACTCTACATTAGACACTTCACATATGTGATTTTGTTAATCCCTTCACATAAATAGTATTACACCTTACATGTCTGTAATTTTCTTCCTAACACTTAGAACACTGAATTATATCATTTTCTCTTTGGAGCTCCTCAAGGTTCAGTCCTCCAATTTCTTTTCTTCTAAATCTATATTTTTTTCCTTAGGCAATCTCATCTAAACCCACCACCTAATCACAGATTCATTAGATATATATAAATCTCTAATACACAGTTTTCATCTGATCTCCAGACCTAAATATCTAAATACCTACTTGATAATTCACTTTGGAGATATCAAAGATACTTCAAACTCAAAAATGAAAACTTTTTCTTATAAAATACGTTCTTTTTTCAGTGGTCTCCAACTCAGTGAATGGGTATTGCCATATCTTACACTAGTATCCATTCCCGCCACAAGCCCTATCAATCGCACTTTTTCATATATTCATATTTTCCTAACATTTTTCTTCTATTTGCCTCACTACTACCTAGTTCAAGCCATGATCCTCTTCACCTGAACCAGTGTTTCTTAGCTTTGACACTATTGTCATTTTGGACCAGACAGTTCTTTATTGAAAGGGGCTTGTATTAAGGTACTCTTAGAAGGACAGAACTAACAACTATATATATAAAGGGGAGTTTATTAAGTATTAACTTACACAATTACAAGGTCCCACAAATGGCTACCTGCAAGTTTAAGAGCAAGGAGAGCCAGTCCCAGTCCCAAAACTAAAGAAGTTGGAGTTCAGTGTTGGATGGCAGGAAGCATCCAGGACTGGAGAAAGACGTAGACTGGGAGGCTAACCTAAGCCCGTCTGCCTTTTCACATTTTCCTGCCTGCTTTATATTCACTGGGAGCTGACTAGATTGCACCCACCAGATTAAGGATGGATCTGTCTTCCCCAGCCCACTGACTCAAATGTTAATCTCTTTTGGCTACACCCACCACAGACACACCCTCAATCCAATAAACTTGACATTTAGTACAAACCATCACAGGGCTGTTCTAAGCATTGCAGGATGCTTAGCAGCGTCCCTGATCTCTACTCGCCAGATGCCAATAGCACTCTCCATCAATAGTGACCATCAAAAACGTGTCCAAACATTGCCAAATGTCTGCTGCGGGATGAAATAATCCCCTAGGTCAGAACCACTACTACTGCAAGAGTATCCTTATTGGTAGCCCACATCTACTCCTCTAATTTTCCTCCACAATGAAAGAAAGAATCTTTTTGAAATTGCAAACTGATCACATTGTCTCTCTGTTTAAACTTTTGAAAAGCTTCCGACTGCCCTTGTAGCAAAGACCTAACTATGCTCCAGAAGGCCTTGTAGATTCTGGTCCTTTCCTGTCATTTCAGTCCATCACCCACAATACATTATGGGTTTACTTTGCTCTAAGAAAGTGATTAGATCCTAATATTTTCAGTACTCCCTTCTGTCATCAAGCATTTTAACATATTGTTTCATTTCCAGAAATGTTCTTCTTTCCAATATTCAACTGGTTGAATTTTATCCATCTTTTAAATCCAGCCTAAGCCGTCTTTCCTCAGGAAAGCCTTCTTCAACCTATCAGAGTAGACCAAATTTCCTTATTATAACTCTCATGGCATTATGCTTCTCTCCTTCCTCAGAGTCTTTTCAATTGCAATTTTACACTTATTTTTGAGATGATGTTACTAATTATCTTCCACATTGAACTTAAGCTCAATGAGGACAACAACTGGGGAAGCTTTTGTTTACAATTTGAAACGGACATTTCTTGGTGTTGCTTCCCTAGAATTAACATTCCTTCTTTTGGAAACAGTATCACCATTACACTTGGAGGAAACTTCTCCCGATTTCACAATGTATGCAATGGGCTTATCCCAGACTGCAGGGATGGGACCTATGACCTGGGTTTAAGCTGGTCTAGTCATTCCATTTTCCTGACTAGAAATGAGCATGGGATTCAGTATGGGCTAATGAGAGAGAGTGAACACCTGGGCTTGTATTGTGTCTGTTAACACAATACCTTGACAGACATTTTCTTTTTGAGTATTATTATGATTTGAACATGATGATGAAAGAGCTTGGAAGGAAGACAATCCAGAGGAAGAAGAGTGAAGGAATGGACACTATGGAGATCGTTTGAGCCCTTAATCAAGCTACACCTGAAACACACTATCCATCCACAGAACATACTTTTTCCACCGCATGAGCCAATACATGCCTCGCATGTTTAAGCCCACGTGAATTGGATTTGCTGTCACTAAAAACTGAAAGTTTTCTGATTGGTCCCTGGCTTGCTGGTTTCTAGCACAGTGCCTAGCAAATACTTGGTGTTCAGTAAATATTTGGTGAAACAGTATATTATCTTCATTAAGAAACTAACCCTTAGGGAGGAGCTAAATTACTTTATAAAGGTTACTAAACTAATACACAGTAAAGCTGAAATTTTAAACTTAGATTTGTCTGACTCCTGAATGTTGAATGTTGCTGTTGGATGCTCACGGCTACTAAACTGTAGGAGGTAAATGCTCCCATACATCCAGTTCCCTAGATATGAATACAGTGGCAAGATTACAGGAGAATAGAAGGAAGAGTAGATCTGAGACACACCTACGTGGGGATAGTTGTTCTTCCACACAATCCCATTCTTGCCGCTATCGCAGCTTCTTCCTGCCTCCCAGAAATACTGAATTGTGAAGTACTGCATATGACCCCTCACCTAAGTCTAGTACTTCTTTGACCCTTCTCTCTCATCTTGGTCTTTTCCATTCACATATTAGGTCTCCTCATCCCTACCTGCTCTAACACTTTGAGGGTGCTTTAAACAAGAAAAGTCCCTCTTCCCTTTTGTCTACCACTTTGAACACCTTCTCCTGAATCTATGTAGGACCTTCACACCTAATGCCTAAAGTTATGTAATTTGTTGAAGTGTTTTATTTTAAATTTAATTATTAAATATTTTAAAATAAAAGACTATATATCATAAGCCAGTGTATGCAAGGTGCACATAATAATAAAGCATGCATTTGTATACACATCACTCCTTTTAAAAATAGAACATGCTAGTAGCTTTTAAACACAAACATTCCCCCCACCCAAATCCCCAAAACTGCTCTTTCACCTAAATTTTGAGTTAAAATTCCTTCGTTTGACTTTCTGTTTTATGTAAGTATTTATATATCACTAAGTAGTTAACTTCACTGGATAATACTTTTTATTTTTCAAAACTTGTTGAGCCAATTTACATTTCTGCTGGGAGGGCCTGGGAGCTTATTTTTAGACACCTTTACTTTTCAGTGGAAAAAAAAAAATATATATATATATACAGTAATTGAGATAGAGTAGTAAACACTGAAGAGATGAATAAAAAAATATTCTTCTCACTTTAAGAACCCATGAGGATATCACTGAAGATGGCACATTGCAATGACTGAGGTTCTAGAGATGGGCTCAAGTCAGAAAAGTAAAATTGCATACAGATAACTTTACTTTAGCAGGCAAAAGCCTATAAAATTCATTTTAGAAAAAAAATCAGAAATATTCAAGAGTAAATTTTCTGCCCTTCCCAGTGAATAAGTTATTCAATAGGAAATTATGTTTATATGAATAGTTTCAAAATGTTAGCTAAATGAGAATTCTATTTTATTAATTTAATAAAAATTGTGCTAATAAACAAACATATGTATATAAAATTTGACAGACAATTTAAGTGATTTATGCTCTTATCAAATTCCCTTCCCTTAAGTGTGGGTGGAAACTATGACTTGCTTCTAACCAATAGAATATGGCAAAGGTGATGTGATTTCATTTCTATGATTTTGTTACATTATATAAGCCTCCATCTTAGCAGACTAAAGGGAGAGACGCGCTCTTGCTGGCCTTAAAGAAGCAAACAGCCATGTTGTATAGAGGGTCATGTGACTAGGAACTTCCTGGTAGTCCAGGAGCTGAGAGCCTCAGTACTACAACCTCAAGGAACTGAATTATGCTAACAACCAGTGAGTTAGGAAGAGGACTGCAAATCTCAAATGAAGTCACAACCCTAGCCAACTTCTTGATTGCAGCCGGATGAGACCATAAGCAAAGGACCCAGTTAAGTCACATGCAGACTCCTGACTTAAAGCAACAGTCAAATAATAAATGTGTGGTGTTTTAAGCCACAAAGTTCATCGTATCAATAGGAATCTCACACAATAAATTAGCCGTCAAAGGAATTAATAATAAAGATCATCAAGGCAATTATCATTCATTTTTTGAAATCACCATTATTATTTCTCTTGCCATTTATCCTGGCTCACTAAAGAAATCCTGGTAATTTTAAAATGATGGGTTCATTAAGTATGTGTCCTCCCCAACAAGACATTTTCTCTGTCTGGGGTCATTTGGGTGCTGTGACACCTTCTTTTTCCTACAAAGAGGAGAAAGTAGTATCTAGAAAATATTTCCATGTTGTGGCCAAAACAGTCATTGTTACTTTTAAGACATGGCGTTCAGTAGAAACCACTGAAGTTAGAATGGATAGGGTAGTGAGTCTCAGCAGTTTTTCTGTGCAGGAGAAAGGAGCATCCGCACTCACTTCGCAGGTGGTAGGATTTCTGTGCATCTCTCACAGGGCTGTGTGCTGCCCTCAGGATGAAATTCCTTTCATCCTGAAGAAACTGATACAACAGTGAATGGGTTTAAGGGAAATTATTTCAGAACAAGTAAGTCAAGATGGTAGTCCATTATTTTTATTACTTAACTCTATTATATGTAAGCAATTTATCAAAGGACAAGTTATAAAAATGAGTACTTTTTGGTCCATCTATTGGTCTTGGCAGAGAAAAACTTCTGGCTCAATTACTAGGATAATATTTAGAAGAATTAGGCTGGGCATGGTGGTTCATACCTATAATCCCAGCATTTTGGGAGGCCGAGGCAGGTGAATGGTTTGAACTCAGGAGTTCAAGACCAGTATGGGAAACATGGTGAGACCCTTATCTCTACAGAAAATACAAAAAAATTAGCCAGGTGTGGTGGCACAGGCCTATAATCCCAGCGACTTAGGGGACTGAGTTGGGAGGATCACATGAGCCCAGGAGGTTGAGGCTACGTGAGCCGAGATCAACACACCGTTACATTCCTTCCAGCCTGGGTGGCAAAGTGAGATCCTGTCTAAAAACAAAAACTAAAGAAGTTTAGAAGAATTAAGTTAAATTTTGACTTTTTTTAATGTAGTGGGAAAAATGAAAATATACGTATTTGTATAAATACAAGGAAACATATAGGAGAATCCACAATTATAGTAGATACCAGATAGGTGGGATTATGTTAGAAAGAAGCCAGTTTTTAATAATTTTTTTACACAGCATTATGTTATTTAACCTCTTAAAACAAGCATAGTTCTTTTGCAATTAAAAAAAAAATCCAAATATACTTTTAAAAGGAGCCCTCTGATGAAAAAGAACATTAGATGCAGAAATAGACTTTTTTTTCTTTTGCTTCTTGTATACCAGGAATTTTCCCTTTCAGAAGGGAAACCTGGGCCTAAGATTTTTTGTTAAAGAAAAACTCAGTTAGAAAGCAATACAGAGGAGGACTTTTTTTTTCTTTTTTCTTTTTATTTTTGTAGAAAATTTGTAAAAGAAAATTGCTTCCTAGCTGAGACCATGAATAGCAAGTTGCAGCTGAGAATGAATTTTTAATACTTAGTTAAAAGTCCTTGATAATAGAGGTTTATTACACAAATGTTAACAAATCCTTAATTATGTCGGAGTTTGCAACAACTCCAACTGCATTGTTCCAGTGGTTCAGCACCTTATGTATATATTATGTCTATCTGATTCAATTAGATCTCCAACATAATCAATACAGAAAAGACTAAAACAATCAACTTCCTTTTCACACTCTCAAAGTTAGTCAGAGAGTAGCTTAGAAATCTTTATTCTTGACAATTTGGATTGTATGGGCTGCCATGTTTCCAGCATGGTCCATACAATCATTATTATTGTGTAATTTAAGTTTATTCATGTTCATTCTGGTGTTTCAGGAGGTGGAAACCTAATCCAAAGTGCTCCTTTAAGAATATTAAATGAGAAAACTCACATCTCCAACTTGAGGCAACAAGAACTATTAAACTATCACAAACATTAGAATATGATTAAAATATCTCTGAGCTCCCTCTCTAGAAAATTAGAAACTAGACATGCCAGTTGTTTTATTTCTTTACTGAATCCAACTATGGTTTGATTGAACCAGGATTGTTATTGTTCTGTTTTTGGCCGAAAACCATTTGCCTCAAATCTGCTTTTACCATATAAGCAAATATAATTATTCAAATATTTAAATATGAATAAAATCTCATTAAATATCTGTACAGAAAACCATGGCTTCTTTTTAATGAAAATGCAAAAACCAAGGATGCCTTATTTAGAGCCCGCCTGAAATGTGCCTCTGAAATGTGATTTGAATTCACATCAGAGAAAGCTCATAACAGGACAGCTTTTGTCAACTAACATTTTCTTTGCACTAACCGTGTATGGTTAAGGAAGAAGAGCAATTTTACGCTAGAATATGAGGTTTGATTTGGGTCAGGGCTGCAGAGTGTAGGGAGCACTAGCATGGGGAGCTGCTATGCAACAAGCAGCTGTGTGACCTCAGGGAAAGCGTTTCACCCAACAGAAAGAATCTTTCCTCAACCATCAGATGCAGATAACAATGCTCACCTTCTTTAAGTAGTACAAGAAGGTTCAGATAAGATATCAAAATTAGCATCCTCATCTTTCCTCTTCATTTTTTCTATCCAGAGTTAATAGAACTTAGCATGCGCTATCGTATTTTAGCCTATTTATATGTCTGTCTTCCCCACTAGATTGCACACTCTTCTAACGCAGGTACTGTGCCTTTTTTTCTTTGTTTCCCAATTAATGTAGGAGCACAATACATGTTTGGAAATGTAATATTCAACAATTGAAATTGCTTTTAGAAAGTGAAGCATCACATAAATACAAGGTGTTAGATATGATTTTGCATCAGTATTGACAAGAATTAATCTTAAAATGAAAATCCCTTTATGAGACAGTCATTTCACTCTGTAGTGCACTATTTTCTGAATTAATTAAATCTACATTTCTCACTGAATTCAGTACTATGACCATGGTCATCATCAACTAAGCCCTGAGCTCCTCTTGATTAGGTTTTTTTTAATAGTCCAGTGATCTTTATAGTTTACATTTCCCATCTCACATTGAATGAAGTACATTCCACGGTTGGAACTGTGTGTTAAAAGTAACATAAATAATTTCACCAAAAAGAATTATTAAGCTGTAAACTTTCTCAATAAGGTTCCCAAATACATGCAAAAGATTATTGCACTTAAAGGACAGTTTGCCAGCCTAGGCAACATGGTGTAACTCTGTCTCTACAATGCAAAAATTAGCTGGGCATGGTGGTGCATGCCAGTATTCCTAGCTATTCCTTGGGTTGCTGAGGTGGGAGTATTGCTTGAGCCCAGGAGGTCAAGGCTGCAATGAGCTGTGATGGCATCACTACACTCCAGCCTGGGCAACAAAGCAAGACCTTGTCTCAAAAAATAAAAAATTAGACAGTTTGCATAAACATTTTCCATGGCCTCTTTATTTCCAAAGAGTAAGGAAAAGAAAAAAGAAAAAAGAAAAACATTTTCAACAAGAACTATGACAAACATTAGAAAAATACTCTTTTTTTTCTTTCATGTATAAGAAGAAATCTACTTCAAAGACAACATGGCTGTCTGTACTCTAGCATAACATACATTAAAAATGATTTGTTTGTTTCTTTTTAGAAAGATAAAAATGACCATTTATGTCTGGGTAGAAATTCCAAAGCCATTGACCAGAACCTAACAATTTATATAATTATCCAAATAGTATATGAAAGAATATCACAGTAGAAAAAGACCAATAAGATAATTTTTGAAAGTCCATGAATGTAGATAAAATTATTCTATCTTGGTAATAGATAAAATTTCTTCAGTAAAACTGAACATTCTTTAGATTAAAAAATAAATAAAATAACATTTTTCAAACCACCAGTGCTTGGTATATAATAAGTAGTCAACACATATAAAACAAATAATTAAACATCAATATAGTAATTGAGAAATATGTTAGAAAGTAGGCTTTGGCCTCAGTTCCACTTCTTGATCTATTATATAAAGTCCAAATTCAGCAGTTTAAGTTATTCATTTTCCTTTTCTTAAATGACACTTCATGTTTTGGGATAAAGGTGCAGAACATGCAGGTTTGTTACACAGGTATACATGTGCCATGGTGGTTTGCTTCACCCATCAACCCATCAACTACATTACATGTTTCTCCTAATGCTATCCCTCCCCTAGTCCTGATAGCCCCTGTATGTGATGTTACCCTCCCTGTGTCCATGTGTTCTCATTGCTCAACCCCCACTTCTGAGTGAGAACATGCAGGGTTTGGTGTTCTGTTCTTGTGTTCATTTGCTGAGAATGATGGTTTCTAGCTTCATCCACATCTCTGCAAAAGACACAAACTCATCCTTCTTTATAGCTGCATAGTATTCCATGGTGTATATGTGCAAGGTTTTCTTTATCCAGTCTATCATTGATGGGCACTTTGGTTGCTTCCAAGTCTTTGCTATTGTGAACAGTGCTGCAATAAACATACGTGTGCATGTGTCTTTATACCTGAATGACTTATAATCCTTTGGGTGTATATCGAGTAATGGCATTGCTGGGTCAAATGGTATTTCTGGGTCTAGATCCTTGAGGAGTCACGACACTGTCTTCTATAATGGTTGAACGAATTTACACTACCACCAACAGTGTAAAAGCATTCCTATTTCTCCACATTTTCTCCAGCAACTGTTGTTTCCTGACTTTTAAATAATTGTCATTCTAAATGGCATGAGATAGTATCTCATTGTGGCTTTGATTTGCATTTATCTAATGACCAGTGATGTAAGCTTTTTTTTCATATGTTTGTCAGTCACATAAATATCTTCTTTTGAGAAGTGTCTGTTCATACCCTTCACTCACTTTTTGATGGGATTCTTGGTTTTTTTTTTTCTTGTATATTTGTTTAAGTTCTTTGTAAATTCTGGCTATTAGCCCTTTGTCAGATGGGTAGATTGCAAACATTTTCTCACATTCTATAGGTTGCTTGTTCATTCTGATGATGGTTTCTTTTGCTGTGCAGAAGCTCTTTAGTTTAATTAGATCCCATTTGTCAATTCTGGCTTTTGTTGCCATTGCTTTTGGTATTTTACTCATGAAGTCTTTGTCCATGCCTGTGTCCTAAATGGAATTGCCTAGGTTTTCTTCCAGTATTTTTTATGGTTTTATGTCTTACTAAAGACTTATAGTCCACCTTGAATTAATTTTTGTATAAGGTGTAAGGAAGGGGTCCAGTTTCAGTTTTCTGCATATGGCTAGCCAGTTTTCCAAACACCATTTATTAAATAGGGAATCCTTTCCCCATTGCTTGTTTTTATCAGGTTTGTCAAAGATCAGATGGTTGTAGGTGCCTGGCATTATTTCTGAGGCCTCTATTCTGTTCTATTGGTCTATATCTGTTTTGGTACCAGTACCATGTGGTTTTGGTTACTGCAGCCTTGTAGTATGCTTTGAAGTCAGGTAACATGATGTCTTCAGCTTTGTTCTTTTTGCCATGGATTGTCTTGGCTATATGGGCTCTATTTTGATTCCATATGAAATTTAAAGTAGTTTTTTCTAATTCTGTGAATAAAGTCAATGGTAACTTGATGGGGATAGAATTGAATCTACAAATTTCTTTGGGTACTATGGCCATTTTCACGATATTGATTCTTCCTATCCGTGAGCATGGAATGTTTTTCCATTTACTTGGGTCCTCTCTTATTTCCCTGGGCAGTGGTTTGTAGTTCTTCTTGAAGAGGTCCTTCATGTTCCTCATAAGTTGTATTCCTGGGTATTTTATTCTCTTCATAGCAATTGCAAATGGGTGTTCACTCATGATTTGGCCATTTGTCTATTATTGGTGTATAGGAATGCTTGTGATTTTTGCACATTGATTATGTATCCTGAGACTTTGCTAAAGTTGCTTATCAGCTTAAGGAGATTTGGGGCTGAGACGCTGGGGTTTTCTAAATATACAATCAGGTCATCTGCAAATAGAGACAATTTGATTTCCTCTCTTCCTATTTGAATACCCCTTATTTCTTTTTCTTGCCTGAGTGCTCTGGCTAGAACTTCCAATACTATGTTGAATAGGAGCAATGAGAGAGGACATGTTTGTCTTGTGCTGGTTTTCAAAGGAAATTTTTCTAGATTTTGCCCATGCAGCATGATATTGGCTGTGGGTTTGTCATAAATAGCTCTTATTATTATATGTTCCATCAGTATATGTTCCATCAGTATCTAGTTTATTGAGAGTTTTTAGCATAAAGGGGTGCTGAATTTTATCAAAGGCCTTTTCTGCATCTATTGAGATAATCATGTAGTTTACTACATGGTTAGTAACAGGTCACTGGTTCTGTTTATGTGACTGATTATGTTTATTGATTTGTATATGTTGAACCAGCCTTGCATCCCAGGGATGAAGCCAATTTCATTGTGGTGGATAAGCTTTTTGATATGCTGCTGGATTCAGTTTGCCAGTATTTTATTGAGGATTTTTGCATTGATTTCATCAGGGATACTGGCCTGAAATTTTCTTTTTTTGTTATGTCTGTGCCAGCTTTTGGTATCAGGATGATGTTGGCCTTATCAAATGAGTTAGGAAGGAGTCCTTCTTTTTCTATTTGGAATTGTTTTAGAAAGATTGGTATCAGCTTATCTTTGTAACTCTGATATAATTCGGCTGTGAATCCATCTGGTCCTGGGCTTTTATTCACTGGCAGGCTATTAATTATTGCCTCAATTTAAGAACTTGTAGTTGGTTTATTCAGGGGTTTGATTTCTTCCTGATTTAGTCTTGGGAGGGTGTATGTGTCCAGGAATGTATCCATTTCTCATAGATTTTCTAGTTTATTTGCATAGAGGTGTTTATAGTATTCTCTGATGGTAGTTTTTATTGCTGTGGGATCAGTAGTGATTTCTCCTTTATCATTTTTTATTGTGTCTATTTGATTCTTCTTGATTTTCTTCTTTATTAGTCTGGCTAGTGGTCTACTTTGTTGATCGTTTCAAAAAACCAGCTCCTGGATTCATTGATTTTTTGAAGGGTTTGTGTGTGTGTGTGTGTGTGTGTGTGTGTGTGTGTGTCTCTATCTCCTTCAGTTCTACTCTGATTAGTTATTTCTTGTCTTCTGCTAGCTTTTGAATTTCTTTGTCGTTGCTTCTCTAGTTTCTTTAATTGTGATGTTAGGATATTGATTTTAGATCTTTCCTGCTTTCTTCTGTGGGCATTTAGTGCTATAAATTTTCCTCTAAACTCTGCTTTAGTTGCGTCTCAGAGACTCTGGTACATTGTGTCTTTGTTCTCATTGGTTTCAAAAAACTTATTTATTTCTGCCTTCATTTTGTTATTTAACCAGTAGTCATTCAGAGGGAGGTTATTCAGTTTCCATATAATTGTGTGGTTTTGAGTTTGAATTTCTTAATCCTGAGTGCTAATTTGATTGTACTGTGGTCTGAGAGATTGTTATGAAATCAGTTCTTTTGCATTTACTAAGGAGTATTTTACTTCCAATTATGTGGTCAGTTTTAGAATAAGTGTGATGTGGGGCTGAGAAGAATGTATATTCTGCTGATTCTGGGTGGAAAGTTCTGTAGATGTCTATTAGGTCTGTTTTGTCCAGAGCTGAGTTCAAGTCCTAAATATCCTTATTAATCTTCCATCATGTGGATCTAATATTGACAATGTGGTGTTATCATCTTCCACAATTATTGTGTGGGAGTCTAAGTCTCTTTGTAGGTCTCTAAGAACTTGCTTTATGAATTTGGGTGCTCCTGTATTGGGTGTATATATATTTAGGATAGTTAGCTCTTCTTGTTGTACTGATCTCTTTACCGTTATGTAATGCCCTTCTTTGTCTTTTTTGACCTTTGCTGGTTTAAAGTCTATTTTATCAGAGACTAGGATTGAACCCCGTTTTCCATTTGCTTTGTAAATATTCCTCCATCCCTTTATTTTGAACCTATGTGTGTCTTTGCATGTGAGATGGGTCTCCTGCATAAAGCACACCAACGGGTGTTGACTCTATCAAATTTGCCAGTTTGTGTCTTCTAATTGAGGCATTTAGCCCATTTACATTTAAGTTTAATATTGTTATGTGTGAATTTGATCCTGTCATTATGATGCTTAGCTGGTTATTTTGCCCATTAGTTGATATAGTTTCTTCATAGCATTGATGGTCTTTACAATTTGATATGTTCTTGCACTGGCTTATATGGTTTTTCCTTTCCATATTTAGTGCTTCCTTCAGGAGCTCTTGTAAGGTAGGCCTTTTGGTGACAAAGTCTCTCAGCATTTGCTTGTCTATAAAGAAATTTATTTCTGCTTTGCTTCTGAAGCTTAGTGTGGCTGAATATGAAGTTCTGGGTTGAAAATTCTTTTCTTCAGGAATATTGAATATAGGCCCCCACTGTCTTCTGGCTTGTAGGGTTTCTGCAGAGAGATTTTCTGTTAGTCTGCTGGGCTTCTGTTTGTGGGTAACCTGACTTTTTTCTCTGGCTGCCCATAACATTTTTTCCTTCATTTCAACCTTGTTGGATCTGACAATTATGTGTCTTGGGGTTGCTCTCCTTGAGAAGTATTTTGGTTATGTTCATTATATTTCCTGAATTTGAATGTTGGCCTGTCTTGCTATGTTGGAGAAGCTCTCCTGGATAATATCCTGAAGAATGTTTACCAACTTGATTCCATTCTCCCTGTCACTTTCAGGTACATAAATCAAAGATAGGAGTGATCTTTTGACATAGTCCCATATTTCTTGAAGGCTTTGTTTGTTCCTTTTCATTCAATTTTCTTTAACCTTGTCTTCACACTTTATCTAATTAGGTTGATCTTCAATCTCTGATATCCTTTATTCCACTTGATCGATTCAGCTATTGGTACTTGTGTATGCTTCACGAAGTTCTTGTACTGTGATTTTCAGCTCAATCGGGTCATTTATGTTCTCCTCTAAACTGGTTATTCTGGTTAACAGTTTCTCTAACCTTATTTTAAGGTTCTTAGCTTCCTGGTATTGGGTTAAGGGCAACCAGAACATGCTCCTTTAGCTTAAAGGAGTTTGTTACTACTCACCTTCTGAAGCCTACTTCTGTCAATTTGTCAAACTCATTCTACATCCAATTGTGTTCCCTTGCTACAAGGAGTTGTGATCCATTGGAGTAGAAGAGGCATTCTAGTTTATTCAAACTTTTTTGAAAATCTGGAATTTTCAGGCTTATTGCACTGATTTTTCCTCATCTTTGTGGATTTCTCTACCTTTGGTCTTTGATATTGGTGATGTTCAGAGGGGGTTTCTGTGTGGATATCCTTTATGTTGATGTTGATGCTATTCCTTTCTGTTTGTTAGGTTTCCTTCTAACAGTCAGGCCCCTCTGCTGCAGGTCTGATGGAGTTTGCTGAAGGTCCACTCCAGATCCTATTTTCCTTGGTATCACCAGCAAAGGCTGCAGAATAGCAAAGATTGTTGCTTGTTCCTTCCTCTGGAAGCTTCATTCCATAGAGGCATCTGCCAGATGCCAGCCAGAGCTCTTCTGTATAAGGTGCCTGTCAGCCCCTGTTGGGAGGTGTCTTTCAGTCAGGAAGCATGGGGATCAGGTACCTACTTGAGGAGGCAGTCTGTCCCTTAGCAGAACTCAATCACTGTGCTGGGAGGTTCGCTGCTCTCTTCAGAACTGGCAGGCAGGAATATTTAAGTCTGCTGAAGCTGCGCCCACAGCTGCCCCTTCCCCCAGGTGCTCTGTCCCAAACTGATGAGAGTTTTATCTATAAGCCCCTGACTGGGGCTGCTGCCCTTCTTTCAGAGATGTCCTGCCCAGAAAGGAGGAATCTAGAGAGTCAGTCTGGCTACAATGGCTTTGCCAAAGGCTTCCTGGGAGTCTGGGAGTTTTGTTTACCTTGTGAGGGGAAAAACGCCTACTCAAGTCTCAGTAATGGTGGATTCCTCTGCCCCCCACCAAGCTTGAGTATCCCAAGTTGATCACAGACTGCTGAGCTGGCAGCCAGAATTTCAAGCCAGTAGATCTTAGCTTGCTGGGCTCCATGGGCATGGGATCCACTGAACTAGACCACTTGGCTCCCTAGCTTCAGGCCCCTTTCCAGGGGAGTGAACGATTCTCTGTTGTTGATGTTCCAGGTGCCACAGGGGTATGGAAAAAAGCTCCTGCAGCTAGCTCAGTGTCTGCCCCAATGACTGCCTAGTTTTGTGCTTGAAACCCAGGGTCTTGGAGGCGTAGTCATCTGAGGGAATCTCCTGGTCTGCAGGTTTTGAAGACTGTGGGAAAAGCATAGTATCTGGGCAGGAGTGCACAGTTCCTCAGGGCAAAGTCACCCAGGGCTTCCCTTGGCTAGGGGATGGAGTTCCCCAACCCCTTGTGCTTTTTGGGAGAGGTGATGCTTCACCCTGCTTGGCTTGCCCTCCATGGGCTATACCCACTGTCCAACCTGTCCCAATCGAATGAGCCAATTACCTCCATTGGAAATGCAGAAACCACCCATCTTCTGCATTGATCTCACTGGGAGCTACAGACTGGAGCTGTTTTTCTTTGGCCATCTTGTCAGTCCCTCATTTTTCTTTTCATTGTTTTTTGTGTGATCCAATATTGGTCATGTTTTATCAGGAGTTCTTTGCTTTATCATTTTTCAAGTGAGAAACTGAAGAAAGAGAATTCAAGTGACTTGTACAAGATCAAATGGTAAATCTATGACAGAGTTGCCAACGCACTATAATTCAGTGTTAGAGTCTTCATTACCACTTCAGACCACTGTAATGCTCTCTTCAGTCGCCTATAAATTCTTATCCCACTGGAAATACATATATATCAGATTTTAAAGCTGATATATTTGTTTTGATGTGAAAAAATAGTATTTTCGATTATACTTCATGGAATCATAGTGCTTCTCCATTAGAGGATCAATTTTTAAAAGAAACTTTTAGATTTAATGTTGAAAATACGGGAAATTGGAATGTGGATGATAAAATGATACTATTTTATAAAAACTATTTGTTTTGAACCTCTTCAAACCCACATATAATTAATTTGTAGTCACTGGCATTCTTTGTTACTTTAGAAAACAAGCCAACAGAGTGGAGAAGAACAACTGATAAGTAAATAAGATGAGCAAGAAAGAGAAGAATTGACCCGGCAAACTCACTAAAATGCCCAAAATATGAGTGTTCCAAACTTTTGGCATCAGGGATTTCTATCCTTAAATATTATCCACCATAGGCCATGTATTTTGAAAGATCTACTTAATGACACAAACTACACTTAATAAGTTTTGTGAAAATGTATTAAACTTACAGCATTGAATTAGTCTAATTCCCAGCAAAAGCAAAAAAACCCTAGTTATCTCCATCCTGTAATCAAGGGTAAATCTATACATCTTAGGCTTATTGAAGTAATAAAAAGACTTCAACAACTGCCACCTCCTCACTCTCGGATATGTAAGGACTCACACTGTGAACAATTACATTAGGAAATCTAGTATTGGCTCTGTATCCCAAGGTCCATGATTCTCTCTTATTTGGAATACTCATGACATGAAGAGTCACTGCTGTATTCATCTCACTCTTTTTGGCACCTGATCTATGAAGTCTTGCTAAATCTACCCCCAAAGAATATGTCCATTTCTCTCCATCCTCTCTCACCTTTCATGTTCAAGGCCGCAGTATCCTTTCCATGGACCACCATAACAGCCTCCAACCAGTGCTCCCTGCCTCCATCTTCCTCTCCCTAAAATTCATTCTCCACACAGAATTTGAAATTTTCTTTTTAACATGTAAATAAGATAATGTTTCTTTCTCACTTATTTAAAGTTATTCAGTGTTTTTTTTCTTGAATTTAAAAGAAATCCCAGACTCCTTACCATAACCAACAAGATGTTATAACAATCAAATCTATTCTTCTCCTATAACTTCATCTCAAATTATTCTTTTTCTAGACACTGGACACCAGTCCCATTGTACTTCTTTAGTTTCCTCAAAAACATCAAACACATTTCTTGCATTTGCTCTCACCTCCACCCAGAATTTCCTTCTCTCTGATCATCCCATGGCTGACTCCTTCTCAACATTCATGCCTTAGTTGAAATAGCACCTATTACAGAGACTTTCCTTGATGCCTTGATCTGCCACAACCTTTTCAAACATCTTCTATCCTATTATTTACCATATTATTTTTCATTAGCGTTGTTATTACTAAGTGTATTCATCACATTCATTTTATTCATTTGCTTGTCAATATTCTTTCATCAGAATGTAAGCTTTCTGACAATGGGGACTGGCACATAGTAGGCAGGCATTCAATAAACATCTGGGCAGGGCGCGGTGGCTCACGCCTATAAACCTAGCACTTGGGGAGGCCGAGGAGGGTGGATCACTAGGTCAAGAGATCGAAATCATCCTGTTCAACATGATGAAACCCCATCTCTACTAAAATTACAAAAATTAGCTGGGCATGGTGGCACACGCCTGTAGTCACAGCTACTCGGGAGGCTGAGGCAGGAGAATCGCTTGAACCCAGGAGGCGGAGGTTGCCGTGAGCCAAGATCGCACCATTGCACTCCAGCCTGGGTAACAAGAGTGAAACTCCAACTAAAAAAAAAAAATCTGTTGAACAGATGAATGAGTGTTATAAGCTAATTTTTAAATTAAACCTATTTAGAAATATATCTGATCTCCTCCATTAGATGTGCTTATTCATTAGTGATGTTACCTTTGTTCTCTTTTTTGTGCATTTGATAATCAATTATTTGAATGAGTAAATGAAAAAAAAATTCATAAATTATTTTAATTCCATCAGAGACTTCTGTGCTAGACAGAATGATAAAAACTTGGTTTGGGGGACAGAGCTTGTAAATGGAAGACTAAGAAGAAAAATAAGAATCAATCCTAAATTTCCAGTTGAAGAAATGCATGGAAAGAACTATAGTACCAAATAAAGTGAAGTGAATGAAGCTGAGAGAGAACTAAGATTAGGGAAGACAGCTGATTGTGAATATGGGCTGTAGTCTGAGGTATGTGCGAGGATACAATGGCAAATGAACCTGAAGCAGAACAGATTTGAGTGGCATCTTAATTTTCCAGAAAACAGAAAAAACTTAAAGAAGAATAAGTGATAAATTTCCATCTGTTTAGATGTAATTTCCTCCAAATAGCTTCCTCTCATCCTCAAGGTATTGAAAGGGGACCCCATAGCACTTCTCATTTCCCCTTTAGTATATCTGCTCTGATGAGTTGTAACTGCCAGTTTGCCAGTTTGATTTCTCCATCATCTTTAAGCTCCGTGAAGGCAGTACTGTAAATATCTTACTCACCATTTTATCCTCAGCACCTGGCAAGATACCTAGATCATAAAAAGACCTCCGTAAATGGTTTTAGAAAGAAAGAAGACAGAAGGAAAGGAAGGCAAGGCGACAAGAAGAGGGAAGGGTGAAAGGGAATACAGCCTGATGAGGGAAAAGCAATGCAGCCTCCGCCCTCCTCAACACCACCCCTCCCACCAAGCAGTGGGGTGAGTGGCACCTACTCTGCTGCTCATCATTTGAAAATCTTGATATGATTCATCAAGTGAGTGCATTTGGCAGAATAAATTATTAGAAGAGTAAATGTAACATATTCATAGTTATAAAAAAATAAAGCCAGTTTCAGTAATTATATTTATAGGTTATATCTTTTGCAAGCTTTAATTGAAGAAACACTTTCAATATTTATCCAGATTTCAGAAGCATGTATTAGTCATTGATTTAATATATTCTCATACTTGTGTTCAATATTTAGGCAATTTACTATTTTTATCTTAATTAAGACTTGTCTTTTTAACTTTCAGCAAGCTAAATCACATGTGTTGTCATGGAATTCTAAATTCTAAAGTCTTCTGTTTGATAGGGTGTGACCTTACTGTAAAAGTTATTCTTTATCAAGACATTTGAAAATATAAATACATATAGTGCCTCACTTGAAATTATTCATATATCTAACATTTGAATCATAAGTTGGAAATGGTGTAAGAGAATTATTAATTCTATTTACTGAGTACTTCCGTTTTCTATTTGGCACTGGAATAAAGTCACTCAGAAAAACTCAACTGAGTCTATACACAAAATAGCCTGCCTTGTCCTTCTCTAACAAGGAGACTATCCTGACCTTTAGTTTCACCATTTGCTTTGGAAGAACATGTACTGCACAGCTAGAATGGTTCCTTAGACAGCACAAGAATGAGAAATCAGAGTTTTAAATGCAGATCTACAAAAGTTTTCAACAAGCCAATTATTTCATTCATATCAATTTCTTTCAGTTTAAAATGAGTCTTTTAAGTGAAAACAGTCAACAAATAATTGAAATAAGTATACAAAAACAATTTACTTATGATATTAGCATACCTACTTTTAAGTGACATTCACTTTTAATTTAGAATAATGTGAACCACATTGATCATTTCTCTGCCAATTAGTTGTTTTCATTGCACAAAATTTTTAAGACAAACATAGGGTTCTCCCTGCCCTCAAAAATAAAATATCATTTCCAGAGAGGTCTCAGAATTTATCTTGATACACTGAAGTATGTCTAGGCCATTCAATTTTTGGATCCTGAAAATATAGACAGCCTTCCATAGAAGAAAAGCCTACACTATACTTCCTGCTTCTTGATAAAATAAATTAATCTTGAGAAAAAGTGCTTATACACTTACTTCCTTTGACCTACTGCATTGGGGAAGAAAGGCAGCAGTATGGAATATAGTAAGCATAGAATTTTGAATCTGAGTCCTGGGTCCATATTTACTCCTTATGCAATTTTGGGAAATCCATTTCCTTCCTCTGAAACTCAGGTTTACTGTCAGCATGCACGGATAATAATGCACATACTTACATAACATGTCTCAACAGTATGCAGTGAAAATACTCCCTAAAAAGCTGTGTCGAGTGCTATATAAATGTTCATCATTATATTTCCATAATCTTTAACATGCATTCTTTATTATGGAAAGTGTTTCAAATCTTCCAGATTCAAGTAAGGTGAATGTTTTTGACATGTTTTCCAAGCTGGTGCCAAGTTATCTGCACATAGACCTAAATAAAGTCACATTGCACAGCCTCCATGTACTGGGTATTTTCCTTGACATTGACAAATTCCTGGTTGCCACAGTTTACAGAAGATGAATGCACATGGACAAAATAAGAACAGAATAAAAGCAATCTCACTTTGGATAGTATCTAGCAGGGCCTAAACATGTTGGTTGAATGAATCTTTTCTATGGCTAAAATGAAGGCCTTTTTGGTCAAGGCTTTCAAGGTAAGGCAATCTATTAGGTCTTTCCCCCCAGATTAGTTTTTAATCCACTTTCCCTGACTACTTCCCAATAAATAAGGGAGTGTTTGCATCAATGTCTCTGTAGTCTCATATCAAGCCAGACTTTGCAATACAATCAGCTATTATAGGCCATATTTTCCTCTTAAAATTCAACTATATATATCTATTAGTGCTACCAGCAACCTGCCTTAATAACTTCATTAACTAGTCCAAATATGTAGTAATCTTTTATATTATCTTAAATCTTCTTCTTTATTCCCACATGGAAAAAAGATCATGTTTGTGAGATAAATATTTGAGCATACTTTTTCCCAGCAGATTTTTGAATTCTCCTAAAATAAAAATATGAAGAGCCATGGAAGATGATTGGGATAGCTAAGAGACCAGAGTTGGCACCAGCGAACGCCAAATAATACAATTTTTATGGAGCAAATACATTTTTTTGCTGTTTTTAAAAATGAATTATAGAAATTGAAATTTAATTCCTTTTTAGGCAATTTTTTGTAACTCTAATGAATTTAGGAAAGACATTTAGAAAAGAGGGCCGAAAAACAGAGTTTTCTAACATCTGGGACTTTCCTACCTTAATACCAGTTCCTGGGTCCGCTGCTCTGCCCTCATTCACCATGTTCATCTTACTTGGTCTGCTGTATGAGTTTTCTTACTTAGAAATGAAATTAACTATACTGCCATAGTGGCATCCCTCCCACCATTAGTGTCTGTCTTACTCAGTTTCATCTTGTTATAGTTCTAGCAGTTGTGTGTATTTCTTTCTCAGAAATTGTTAAAAAGGAATAGAGGTTTAGCAGACTGTAGCAATGGGAAAATATCTTGAGAATTACAAGGGCAGAAGTTGAGCAACACTGTATGTTGTTTCTATGAAAATACAAATTGCTGAGAATAGTTTATAAAAGGCAGATATATCTTTTTTTTTAAATTGTACTTTGGGCTCTGAGGTACATGTGTACATTCTGCATCTTGCAGGATTGTTGCATAGGTACATACATGCCATGGTGACTTGCTGTCTCCATCTCCCCACCCCCATCGCCTACATCAGGCATTTCTCCCGGTGTTATCCCTCCCCATCCTCCCCACTCCTCGCTGTCCCTCCCCTTCGCCCCCTACCAGCCCAGTGAGTGTTGTTCCCTTCCCTGTGCCCAAATGTTTTCATTGTTCATCACCTGCCTATGAGTGAAAACATGCAGTGTTTGGTTTTCTGTTCTTGTGTCAGTTTGCTGAGCATGATGGTTTCTAGATTCATCCATGTCTCTACAAAGGACATGAACTCATCAATTTTTATGGCTGCATAGTATTCCATGGTGTGTATGTGTCACATTTTCATTGTTCAGTTTATCATTGATGGGCATTTGGGTTGGTTCCAGGTCTTTGCTATCATAAACAGTGAAAAGGCAGATATATGCTAAATAGAGAAGTCATAACATTGTAATCTTAAATTTTGGCAATTGTGTGTAGTTCATTATAAATTTAATATTCAATTATATTAATGATAAGTGATTTCCATATTCATTAGATTCCATATGTAGTCTGAAAGACCTGTACATATGAAAAATGGAAATAAATCTTCCTAGCTATTGGCAAAAAATAGTGCTTTTTTCCTGTTATATTATTGTCCATGTTGGTGGTAGTGGTGAGGTAATTTTTGGGGGGAGACTTTGTTTTCTCATCAGAAGTAAATATGCAGCAAAATTAGATGTAAAACTGAATTCTAAACATGCTCTCTTCTTTGCAGATTGTAATAACTTCTTGGTTATTTTTCAAGATATGTACTTACATAAACATACCACTGATGTTTTAAATAATATGAAAATTAAATTAAGAAGTAAGGTCAATACCAAAGGCAAACTATATGTACAAGAGGTTTTAAAAATATGTATTTCTTTGCAGAATAAGCCATATGAGAAACATAATCATCATTTGTATTACACATATTTATATTTTATATGGTTCTTAAAGCAACATCAACAATCCTGTAAAGAAAAGTAAGTTTCAGACATTTAATTTGTCTTCAAAAAATAGTTGTTGCTAAATAAAGGAATTGAAGGATGTATGAGTGAATAGTTACCAGTAATTTTAAAAATGAGGCCAGGCACAGTGGCTCATGCCTGTATCCCCAGCACTTTGGGAGGCCAAGGCAGGCAGATCACCCGAGGTCAGGAGTTCAAGCCAACCTGGCAAACATGGTGAAACCCAGTCTCTACTTGCAAAACACAAAGATACAAAAAGTAGCCAGGCATGGTGGTCTGTGCCTGTAATCCCAGCTATTCAGGAGGCTGAGGCAGGAGAATCACTTGAACCTGGAAGGTGGAGGCTGCAGTGAGCCAGGATCGTGCCACTGCACTCTATCCTGGGTGACAAGAGTGAAACTCCATCTCAAAATAAATAAGTAAAGCTTATTTGCAAACTATTCTGACAAGGGATCAATATTCTGAATACATAAGAAACTCAAACCACTCAACAGCAAAAAATAAAAATCTCTTTAAAAAGTGAGCAAAGGACAAGAACAAACATTTCTCAAAACAAGACATGCAAATAGCCAATGAGTATATGAAAAAATGCTCAACATCACTAATGACCAGAAAATGCAAGACAAAACCGTGATGAGATATCCTCTTACTCCAGGTAGAATGTCTATTATTAAAAGGACAAAAAATAATAGATACTGGTGAGGATGTGGAGACATGCAAACTTCTATACACTGTTGGTGGGAACGTAAATTAGTGCAGCCATTATGGAAAACATTATGAGGATTTCTCAAAATACTGAAAATAAAACTACCATATGATGCAGCAATCCCACTTTTGGGTATATATCCAAAGGAAAGGAAATCAGCATATCAAAGGAATACCTGTCATGTTTCCTGCAGCGCCATTCACAATAGCAAGAATATGAAATCAACCTAAGTGTCCATCAAGGGATCAACTGATAAAGAAAATGTTGTATATACACGTATATACAATAGAATACTATTCAGTCATGTAAAAGAATAAAATCCTATCATTTGCAGCAACATAGATGGAACTAGAGGTCTTTATGTTAAATCAAATAATCCAGACACAGAGAAATAAATATTGCATGTTCTCACTCACATGTAGGAGCTAAATAAAAAGTGGATCTCATGGAGGTAGAGAGTAAAATGATAGATACCATAGCTGGGAAGTCTGTGGAGGAATAATGAAGGGAAGTTGGTTAATGAGTACAAACATACAATTTGATAGAAGGAATAAGTTCTCATGTTTGATAGCAGAGTGGGATGATTATAGTTAACAACAGTGTATTGTGTATTTCAAAATAGCTAGAAGAGAGAACTTGAAATGTTCCCAACACATAGAAATGACAAATTCTCAAGGTGATGAATATTCTAAATATTCTGGCTTCCTCATTACACATTCCATGTCTGTAAGAAAACATCACATGTGCTCCATCGATATGTACAAATATTGCATATCAATCAATTGATAAGAAAATAAAGCTCAAAGAAATTAAAAAACCAAAAATGGCACACTAAAAAATTTTAAGATACTGACCTTGAATACAGGCATTATGACCCCAGTTTAATTGTGCTTTTGACCTCTCTATAATTCCCTTTTCAGCAATTGACATTGACCTTTATCCACTTTTTCCTCTGCTTTGGCTCTAAGATATCTGAGGCAAGTAAATTTCAAAGCAACTTTCAGGCTTACCTACCATATGTGCACATTAATTTATAGCATTTGCTTCTTTGTCTCTGTTCAAATCTGGACTTAGGAAGACTTGCATAGAGAACTGTGTAATCGAATTGGAATAAGAGGCAGGGAGTACTTTCTAATTTAAGAACAGAGTGAAGGAACATGTATTCACCTTTAATGCATGCTGGAGATTCCAGTAAAAGCAATGACAACATTGGCAATCCTGATCTTCTCACTTAAACATAAAAGTTTTGATATCTTTCCTGAACTCATAGTACTCAATCAGAAAGACCTAACCAGTTAAGAGGGTGGGTAGAACACAATTTGTGTCATGTTGCATTTAAATATTATTCAATATGATTATACACTGAAGTTTACAAACTTAGGCAAATTTAGTCAATTCAAGCTTATCCTAATAATAAAGCCACCTTTATGGGCTTCCCATAGTCAATTCAAGCTTATTCTTATAATAAAGCCACTCTTTATGTGATTCTCAATATTGCTTCTCAAGACTTAGCAATCAGATTGAGTAATCATTCAGACTCTATGACTTGATTAGAATCCGAAGTTTATGTGGACGAGTCTATGGGAAAGCTAAAGGTTGAAAACACTATCCTAGACAGGCAGGAAAGCGATTCTATAACCTGCCAAAATATTTGTACATATTTCCCAAGACTTGTAAAAAAGAGTAAATAGGCACTTGCAAGAGCCCCTGATTTCCCAAAGGGTGAAAAAATGGGAAAGAAGCAACATTTAAATAAACTTAGGTGCTCTGGACAATTAACCCTACAGATCAAGGGGGATTATTCTTGTATAATCATCTTGCTGGCTATTGGTTGGCATTTAAGATTAAGGTAAACATAGGCAACTGAGAAAAAATGATGCAGCATATGAGTTTCAAGTATATTAATTCCATCTTTGTCAGTGTTTCTTACGTACACTTGGAGAGTGATGGCATTTTTTTCCCCTAGTCAAATAAAAAAAGGTTTTCCTTAGACAAGGAATTTCATCATTTCTGAACTTTTACAAATGTGTGCCCTACCTATTATTTTCATATGCTTCCTTAACCAGCAAATGATGTGGTAAAATTGTGGGTAGCAGCAGCATGAAGAACAGAACCATTTTAATTTCTCCCATCTGGCATATTAGCATTAATAAAAGATGTTTAAAAAGAGAAGCCTTGAAAGGCTTTCACCTCTTGATTTAACAAGATAATAAGGAAAGCTTGCAATCTGCCACTAAATATAACTGATAAGAATGAGTATAATATGATGATCACCAAGATTAACCTCTGAGACAATTTGTAAAACCCTGCTGATTACAATACAATCATGTTAAGACTAGCACTAAAACTGTTGTTACTTTTTAGTACAAATAAAATAGAAAAAAAATCCCATTTAGTAAAAATATAGATTACATAGATTAATAGAACCAAAATCGGAAAGTTACCTACACCTGCCTGATCTGTAAACCGACCATAGTGAATCTCCCTCTCGATGGTGTTTGTTGATTAAATATTACTACTGAATGATTACATTGCTGGTTTAGATTAACTATAGCATAATATTGATTGTATGTTTCTATATTTATCTGTTTTACCTAGTTTTGTTGTTATCACGTTACAACACCCTTCACTAACACTTCATTAATATTTTCCCATTTATCCTGGGTTTTTGATGGGACAGGAGAAAATTTTACTTACCCAGGCAGTTTCTCAATTAAAATGGGATTTGGGGATCCTATTCTTCTTAATTGGAAAATTACCTGAGTGGTTTGTCCAAGCTTTTCATAGCTTTTATGGCTTATCTTTTTGACCACAAATATAGTTCAAAGGAATACTACAGCTGAAAACTACATAGAGCAATAAAATGAAGAGATCACAAGGGAATTTAACACAAATGTAACCTCAATTTCTTTGTTCAATTTATTCTTGACCATGCATCAGGTAAGGTGTTTCAGATGGTTATCTTACAGGATAAAGAGGTAGTTTGGGAATAAAAAATTGCTTACAAACATTCTTGTTTCTACTAAAACCAATTTATAATAAGGTCAGTGAGGTCATTTACTGATCCTAATATCAAAAAGTACCTAGAAATACAAAGACCAGCCTGCTTACATAAGATATACCTATATTATTCATGACCTTAAGTGAAGGCATAGCTTTTGTCTTGGTTTGGCTTGTTTATTCAAGGCAAAATTTGGTATCATAAAGTTTATAGCTTAGAACTGAATGAGAGATGTTCCTATGGTATCCTTGATACAAATTTGAACTATTTGTAGCTAGAGGAATTTATTTATATAATTAATCAATAAGCACATAGGAAGTATATAAAAACTTGTTAGTTTAGCTTTTGCACATATGGTATCCAATCCTGAAAGCCCCCTTTGTATTACAAAGACACAAATAAACTGGTAGCAATCACAACAAATGTATATATGCTACCTTATCATCATAACTATATATCTTGTTTAATTTCTCAGTTGAAAGCAACTATGTGTATTTTTAATGTCCAACACAGAAACAGTGCAGATTGGAAGACAATAATGAGAATTCTGTGTACAGAATGAGGCTGACTGTGGCCCATAGGAGGAATGATAAACCCATGGTAACCATGACAGATTTTTATTTTTAGACAGACTCAATTAATCAAAATCATTTGGCTAGGATTTTTTTAGATAGAAGAATCAAACTCCAAAAATTCCTACTCAGTATTTAAGGCTATAAGAATATATAATGTACTTCAACCACCGAAAATTAGAAGAAAATAAACAATCTTAAGTCTTCATTCATTCTTCATATAGGGGAAATAGGAAATTAGATCTTGCATAGTATCTAAGAACACCCATAGTTTTTCATCTATTATGTTCAGTATTATTTCTAGTATTCATAAAAGTAAGTCCTTTTCTTGTTTCTTCTAAAAATCTAAAAATCATTTAAAATAGAGTTTTAGAGCCATAGAATGGATCACATGTACTAAAAGGAATGCATATTTTAGATGAAAAGATTTATATGCATCCTAAAATTATTTTATTTTTTCTTTTATTCAATTTTTGATTAATTAGACTGATAAATATGCTAAATAGTACATTATTACCTCTTGCATTAAAAGAAAAAGGATTTTATTTCTTTTAAAAACATGGAGTTAGATTGGATAAGTAGTATTGAATATTTTTTTAAAGCTCAAAGATATAAGCAAACACATTGCTTTCTGTATTTCAAAGACTTTTTTAAAATACCAATGGAAAAATAATCTTTTTAAAAAAATTACCCCTAAGCTTCCATATTTTACAAAGTAAAAAATTCTTGATTCAAAGTCTTCTAACCAAAAAGAGTTAAAAAACAAAATAAAAAAAAAAAAAGCCTCCAGTGGGCAATTATTTTCCATAGATCTGTCCTCAGGGTAAGTTTTTCAGGAAAATTTGGAATTCCCCTGATGGTGAATTTTCCAAGAACTATACATAACTTTAAGACAGTGTCTATAATAGGGATAAATCTTAAAGGTAAATTCTTTGTTTAACAAAATCACAGGACTTGTATGTTGGTTATACTGCTTGAATGGCTTTGATTTTGTTGAGAAAAAGCTGGCCCGATGAATTCAGTGTTTCCAATTCTATTTCTCCAGCCAAGGGATATGGATGAATCACTAACAGTTCATCAGCACTACTGGGAATGTAATGTAAAGCACATTTTATGTTAATTCCATATTGGTAGTATCAAACTTGTATATGAAAGGTAATACAAATAATACTCTTTATATTGAATACATTTCTAAGTGACAATTAACAAAACATTAACCCTATCAAAATAGAAAGCAAACAGGTCATCTCTAAATAAAAAGCATTAAGTAGCATGAAAAAAAATAATTTGTGTCAGAGCTTGGTTTTTAAAGGCCAAAGCAAGGGAAGAACCAGGTGCCCTTGGAGAAATGGCTGATTCTAGAGCTGAGGTAAGGAAAATACAAGATAAGCCTGGATCACCTTGTAATACTAGGAGAGAAAACAAAGAATTGTAGGGTGTGCCAGAACACATAAACCATCCTGAAAGAGCCACCAAAGACCAAAGCTGAAATAATTTGATCATCAAATAAATAGCGGAATATTGAGTTTATAGCCCGAAGCATAAAATATATACCTCTGTGTTCATACTGATGTAAATAAATCCTTTAATAATCAAACAAGTAGGAAGAAAAGACAAATCCTTAGCTAGGAATTTCATATAGTATATGCAGATTTTCAGAAGGTAGAGCCTAAGTCTCTTCCTCTTAGTATGGAGAGAATTAGTGACTCATTTCTAATGAATAGAGTACAGAATGAGAAAAAATAGCAACTTTACAGAGACAAAACCAAGCAAGCACTACCTTAAAAACACTGAAAATTGACATTATTGGTGATTCCATGGGTATCTCATGTATCCTTTATATGATGTAATAATCAGGCCACTTTGCCTTTGTAATATTCACTAGAAAATTCATAACTCTAGTCTAATAATTATACAAACATTAAACAAACCCAGATTTGGGGGCATTCAATAGGATACCTGGCCAGTATTCCTCAAGATCCTCAAGGTAATGACAAACAAGATTGAGAAAGTGACATAGATCAGAGGAGACTGGGGAGACATGACCATTAGATACAACATGTTATTCTCATTGGATCCTGAAACATTAGTGAAAAAATTGATGACACATAAGTAGTATGGAGTTTAGTTCATAGTAATATACTAATGTTGGATTCTTAATAATGAGAAATGTACTGTAGTGATATAAGATGTTAACAATAAGAAATGTACTGTGGTGATATAAGATGTTAACAATAAGGAAAACTTGTTGAGGTGTATACAGAAACTCTATTTTCCAAATATATACTTAGAATATATATTTGGAATACTGAAATATTTACATAATTCTAAAATTATTCCAAAATTTAAAATTAATTCAAAAGTAATTGTCATACATAGTAGTCTCAGAAGGAAACTCCTGCATATACAGTCAAATAATTGTTTTCAAAAGGTGCCAAGATAAGTCATTCAAAGGGAAAAGGACAGTTATTTCAATATTGATGTTGGTAAAACTGGATATCTGCAAGCAAATGAATGAAGCTGGGGCCTGACTTTATGCCATATATAAAAATTAACCCAAATGGATGAAAGACCTAAACGTAAGAGTTAAAACTATAAAGCTTCATGATACTGGATTGGCCCATGCTTTCTTGGATAGTATTCAAAAAGCATAGGCAACAACAACAAAAATAAATAGATAAACTGGACTTAATCAAAAATTTAAAAATTTTTTACATCAAAAGATACAATCAACAGAAATAAAAGGCAATCCCTGGAATTATAGAAAATACTTGCTAATCATATAACTTATAAGGAATGGATATCCAAAAAGTTTAACTCCTATAACTTAGTGAAAAGAAAAACAAATAATCCAGTATAAAAGTGGACAAAGGATGAGAATAGACATTTCTCCAAAGAAAATATGCAAATAAATAGCCAATAAACTCATGATTATTGGTAAGTATTAGGGAAATGCAAATAAAAACTATATACGATATCACCGCACACCCATTAGGATTCCCAATATTAGAAAAAAAGAAAGTAAGAAGTATTGGCAAGGATATGTAGAAACTGGAATTCTTATACATTGCTGGTGGGAATATTAAATGGTGTAGCCACTATGGAAACCAGTATGGCAATTGGTAAAAAGAATTGCAACACAGAATTACCATATAATTTGCCAACTCTCTTTTGGGCATACATCCCAAAGAAATTAAAGACTCAAACAGATATATTATACTCATGCTCATAGTGATATTATTCACAATGGTCAAAAGGTGGAAGGCACTCAAGTGTCTATGGATGGATAAATGGATAAACAAAATATGGTCTATACAATACACACAATGGAATATTATCCACCCTTTAAAAAGAAATTCGGACACATGCTACAATATGAGTGAACCTTGAACACACTATGCTAAGTACAATGAGCTATCACAAAAAGACAAATATTGTATGATTCCACTTATGTGAGGTATCTGGAATAGTCAAATTTGTTGCAACAGAAAACAGAATGGTAGTTGCCAGGGGTTAGGGGAAAGGGAAGAATGGGGAAGTAATGTTTAATGAGTATAGAGTTTCACTTGGAGAAGATGAAAAAGTTCTGGAGATAGATGATGGTGATTGTTGAAATAACAACTTGCATGTGCTTAATGCCAAATGACTGTGTACTTAAAGATTGCTAAAATCGTAAATTTTATGTTTTATATCTATTTTACCACATTAAAAAAACTTTAAAAACACTTGTCATAACATCTCCAATTTTTTTTTTAATTTATCTCATGGGAAGGAAGGAAAGAAGGAAGGGAGGGAGGGAATAGATGATGTGATGAGTAGATGGCTGGATAGATAGAAAGGTAGACAGACAGACAGACAGATAGATAGATAGATAAATAGATAGACAGGCAGACAGATAGAGATATTATGAGTGTTTCCAGAGACAGGGATCAGTTTGGTGAATATAACAAATGGAAATTAGAAACTGGATTATAAAACCAGTCATTATTAGAAAGTTAAAAAATCCAAAACCAGGTAAAGATAAATTATTTAAACATGTGAGACATTTAGCAACATACATCTTAAGTTTGTTAGGTTATTCAATTTAGGAGAAGTCTGTAGAGATTAATGAGGCCTAATACATCATTAACTATTTTTTAAGACAATAACAGGATATCACACATTAGTTTTCTTCATACCAGTAAAAACAAAAATTAAAGATGGAGATAAAAAATAAAGTATACTGTCATATAAGTAAAAATATTTGGTTAAACACTTTATCTTTGTTGAGATAAATGATTAAAATACAGCATTAATGGAAATAATAAACTAGCTTAAAGAAAACATCTGGAAAAACTAATAATTTTTTGACTTTTTCTTTCCTCCTAAGGATATTTTCTTGTTTTCTTTATATGATTTTCCCCTTTATGCCCCCTTTCTCTTAAATCGCATCTTTCTCATTGTTTCCCTAGTCAGTCAGTTAGTAAGAGCCAGTAAGTCAGTTAATAAGAGATTTTTGTCTATCAGGTTTGACAATGGAATGTCTTTAGAACATGAAAATTGAAGAAAAGAGTTGTTCATTCATTCACTTCTCATTTAACATATGCTTTTTAAGAGTTTGATTATATAAAAGTTTGTTCTGTATACTGTCCTCTGATCAAATATTTTGTTTCTCATCTTTTTTGTCATATGTTGTAAGCATTTCTTTTATCACTATTAGTCCTGCTTTTTCCCTCTTTTCCAAGTACCAGGCCATTTTTTTCAAAGCTTACCATAATTTCTTTTGATGTATCGTTACTTCATAACAACTACAAATCTTGCATGTCAGAGCCAGCACATAGTAAGCATTTTGTAAATGTGCTAAATGAATGAAAATTGGTGAATCTTGATGCCCTCTCAACATCAGTTGCATGTATAATATTAGCTGTACTCTTCTGGGTTATAAAAATTTCAAATGTAACCAGTTAACTACTCTCAAAACATTTATAAATGGTAAGTCTTAAAGTTCAATTGAAAACAAAGTCACATTTATATAAAAATCTGCTCTCATATGTTCTTCAAATGCATTAGATTGTAAGGAACTTCTTTTTAAACCCAAAATGCAATTATAATGCTTGAATGCACTGTCTGTGTTTGATTACTAAGGTATCGATTAATGCTGAAAACATTCAACATTGTTTTAATTTCACAGAAGCCTCACAAAGAGAAAATAAAAGTATACATCTGGTTAATTCTCTAAGTTATAAATTTACAATTAAAATTTGGCCAAGCTTTAGATACTTAAGAGTTTAATTGATCATGTAATTCTGAAACACACTACACGGATTCTATTACAGTAAATGCATGATTATAGGTACATAGCTAAATCATGACAAATCCTGCACATCATATACTACTTTTATTTACATTTCCTTTTTAAAAAAAAAAAAAGATTTATCCTTGAATCAGAGACATAATCTCCTAAAACATACCATATGTCTTTTCTTGTATAGCACATGTTAAAAAACAGCCTTAATTAGAGTCAATGCATTGTTTAGTTTCTTCACTGCCACTTCCTTTATTCTGTTGAGCAATGTAGCAGAGTTAGGATTACATCTTTGTGGAGGTTGGAGACCAAGTTAGTGGAGAGAAGGCTCTGGTGAGTCCAGAAAATGTGAGTGACTGTCATAGGGCATTAACTAGAATCAATGCAATATAGTTACTATTCTGTTAAGGAAACAACAGAAAAGAAAATCCTGTGGGGTTTTTTTTTCGCTCATACTATCAAATATTTATAAGATATAAATGCCCCTCTAGTTTTGTGAATATAAGAGACCTTATTACATAACAAGTGAAGGGAAATAAGGAATAATTATTGACTTATAGTTTTTTGTTTACTATTTTGAACAAGCCAAAAATAACCATTTTTAAGATAAAAGTGATAATGTAATATTTGGCAGATTAATCAGTCATATAATTACAGAATTCTAGAAGAAGTCTAAGGCTGAGTGTCCCGTGTGGACTTGCAAAGCCTGTCTTCTTCAAAGGAATTGAATTTCTGGTTCAAATTCATGCAGAAGATTTTAGTCTCATTGATTACTTTAAAAGCACTGAAAAATAGATTATTTTCTTTAATATCTGACTTGATATCGCTTATTCCTTTTCTCTTAATCTTAAATTTTCTAGCCCATTAATTTTATTGAAAATAAAATGAGTCTTTTTTCTGTAGAAAATCTTATTCACCCTTGCTTCTTGTATGGTATTTCCTCTTATTCAAAGCATTACTCCAACTAAGCTTGAGCTTTGTTTCTCTTTTCCCTTCTTTTCTCTTCTTTGCCTTTATAGACAATCCTAGAGACCCACATAAACTCTTCATCCAGCAATGTTATCAACTCTCTATTAACCCATCCTCAACAACTATGCAAGAAATAAAAATGTCAAATAATCATAACATATAATCCTATTTTTGTTGTTTCTTATTAGAATATAACCAGACAGCAGGAATTTTTGGATAGCATTTGTTCAAAAATAATGAGTAATCATCTGCTGTTCGCATATAACGTTTTTAGATACTTTTAGTAGAAATAAAAACACACGACCACTGTCCTCAAGGATAATTGATTACAAATCAGTCAGTAACGGATGAATGGAAGAATAGAAGAATTAAAGTCTTCTAAATTATAATAAATTTAATAAACTATTGAAAGTTAAGATTTATGAAGAATAGTCACTTTCATCCTTAGGTTTTTACCACTTTAAACTTCTAAACTCATCTTTACTTATTTGCTTCCTCATCAGAGCCTTCAAATCTTACCCATTTGTCCTTTTACAACCTTCTTAAAAACCTTCAACCCCCTCTCCACTTCCACAAAGATCTATTTGTCATCTTTAAAAAATATACACACAACCAGGCAGATTGGTGGTATTACACATTTGTGCTTTCCAATCTGAGGTGTTTTAGCATCCTAATTCTACAATCATTTTACACATTGCTAATTGAATCCCTTTCCAGCCTCCAGAGTAGCTATGTGAAACTGCTATCAATCTCACACATATCCAAGGCCCCTCACCCCTCTCCTCACATTGCCTACCTCCAGCCACACATAAGAATTAGGAGCCATTAAGGACAAGCCTGTCTACGCAGAATCTCTGGATTCCTCACAGCCCCCTCCTACCTTCAAGCACACATCTATAAACGTACTATACTACCACTCTCTTTTCTTCCTTCCTTTCCTCAGATCTCAGATTGACCCCTTAAAAATTTAAATATTGCATTGTTCCTCAGCATTGCTCCATATATTTTTATTTTTCCTAATCAGCTTTTACTTCCATTCCTCAGGGCAGTTCTTCAAAACATTTACCCATACTGCCTACCCTATGCTCACTATTATCTTCTTGACCTTAGTTAATAACTTCAAAAACTCAGACTGCATTAAGAAAATGGCAGCTATCTGAAATGAAGTTCAGTGTTTCCTCAATGCATTCCTGCATATATTCACACACATATGAACTTAGCTATTTTGGCACCTATGTTTTACCAAATGTATTTCTCTCAGAAGGAAATATGTGGCTCCTTTATGTCAAAGCTAATCCCTCTCCTGCAATAATAATCACATTTCCTCCTAAAGAAATCCTCATCTTTTTCCTGTATGCTCTGACTCTCACTGATTATTAGCTCCTTTCCTCCCACCTTAAAAAGTCTCAGATAACCCATCTTCCAACCCTAACTCACAAAAAAATTACCCTCCAAAACTTCATCTTAATCCTAAATCTTTTCCACATTACTACAGAATTTCTCTTCTTATTTTAATGACAAATTTCTGTCACAGCTTTTTGGATATCTTTATTGCTTCTATTTTCTCAATCCATTGGTTTTTGACTTTCGCTTCCCAAATAGACACCCCTTGACCTTTCTAAGATGAGCAATAGTCTCCTCAATGCAGAATCCTTGTCAGCTGACTCTCTTCTCCCTCACAAATTCTCCTCCTCCCTTTACTTTCATTATACTACTTTCTCCTGGTTCTTTCTCTAAGCCTCTGATGCTATTTTCCTTATCTCTCCATGATTTCCTACCTTCATTTGCCTGTCTCTTAAATGCTGGAATTCCTCAGGATATGATCCTCTCCTCACTCCATACACACTCTCTGAGGAGCGAGATATTCTGACACAGATATTTTAATATGTTCTTTTGATATAGCTTCCTTGACTGTATGGTTTTGATGTCATGGGTATTTTTAATAATCCTCCAAAAACAATTATTAAATGTTAACTTTAAAAAAATTACCAAAGAGGAAGTCCTAGCCACAGCAATCAGACAAGAGAAAGAAATAAAGGGCATCCAAATTGGAAAAGAAGTCACACTGTCTCTGTTAGCTGGTGATATGATCATATTCCCAGAAAACCGTAAAGACTCCTCCAAAAGGTTCCTAGATTTGATAAATGAATTCAGTAAAATCTTGGGTTACAAAAGTAATATACACAAATCAGTAGCACTGCTATACACCAACAATGACTAAGCTAAGAATAAAATTAAAAACTCAATCCTTTTACAATAGCTGCAAAAAAATAAAATACCTAGGAATATACTTAACCAAGGAGGTGAAAGATCTCTACAAGGAGAATCACAGAACACTGCTGAGAGAAATCATAGATGACACAAACAAGTGGAAATACATCTCATGGTCATGGACTGGAAGAATCAATATAACCAAAATGACCATACTGCCCAAAGCAATCTACAAATTTAATGCAATTACTATCCAAATACCAACAGCATTTTTTAGATAATTTTTTAAAAATCCCAAGATTCATATAGAAACAAAAAAGAGCCTGAATAGTTAAAGCAATCCTAAGCAAAAAGAACAAATCTGGAGACATCACATTTCCTGATTCTAAATTACATTACAAGGCTATAGTAAGCAAAACAGCATAGCTCTGGTATACAAGTAGAAACACAGACCAATAAAAAAGAATAGAGAACCCAGAAATAAACCCAAATACAACCAACTGATATTTGACAAGGTATACAAAAACGTAAATTAAAGAAATGACACCTGTTCAATAAATGACGTTGGGAAGACCAGATAGTCATATGTAGAGACTGGATCTCTCTCTCTTACCATATAGAAAAATCAACTCAAGATGGATTAAAGACCAAAATCTAAGGCCTAAAACCATAAACATTCTGGAAGATAACTTGGAAATATCCTTCTGAACATTGGCCTAGGCAAAGACTTTATGAATAAAACCCCAAAAGCATATGCAGCAAAAGCAAACATAAATAAATGAGATCTAATTAAAATAAAAAGCTTCTGTACAGAAAAAAAAATCATCAGAGTAAACAGACAATTCACAGATTGGGAGAAAATATTTTTAGACTATGCATCTGACAAAGGACTAATATCGCAAATCTGCAAGGTATACTAACAAATCAGCAGGAAAGGAACAAACAATTCCATCAAAAAAATGACAAATTACATGAATAGACAATTCTCAAAAGAAGATAGACAAACAGTCAACAAGCATGAAAGAATGTTCACATTGGTAATCATCAAGGAAATGCAAATTTAAACCACAAAAAAATACTGCCTTGTCCTGGCCAAAATGGCAGTTACTAAGAAGTCAAAAAGCGATAGATGTTGGCATGGATGTGGTGAAAAGGGAACACATACACTGCTGCTGAGCATTTAAATTGGTACAACCTCTATGGAAAACAGTATGGAGATTTCTTAAAGGACTAAAAGTAGATCTACCATTCAACCCAGCAATCCCACTACTGGATATCTATCCAAAGGAAAAGAAATAATCAAAAAGACACTTGCACACATATCACAGCAAAATTCACAGTCGCAAAGATATGGAACCAACATACATGCCCATCAGCTGATAAGTAGATAAAGGATATGTGGTATATATGTATCAGGGACTACTACTGAGCCATAAAAAAAGAATGAAATAATATCTTTTGCAGCAACTGGAGGCCAGAGGCTAGAGGCCATTATTCTAAATGAAGTTATTCAGGAATGGAAAACCAAATACCATATGTTCTAACTCATAAGTGGGAGCTAATCTATGGGTAAAACAGAGGCAAACAAAGTGGGATAGTGGACATTGGAGACTCTGAAGGGGGAAGATAGGAGGAAGGTGAAGAATTTATAAACTACATATTGGGCACAAAGACACTACTTGGATGATAGGTACACTAAAATCTCAAACTTCACCACTATACAATTCGTCCATGTAATCAAAAACACTTGTACCCCTAAAACTATTGAAATAAAGTAAAAATTACCAGCTATAATCCTCCTCCCCACAAAATGAATTCAATGAAATGGTTTCATTCAAGCATCCCGTGAATAAAAATGGAAACATTAAATTATTTAAGTCAAAATGTCTTCTCCACACACTGAGAAATCTAATCTTACTGTCTTTTCCACATGGTGATAATTCACAATCTATTACCCAGACTTCTTCTCTCTTTGATCTAAGGCTTAAACTTTTTATAGTTTACTGAACATGTCTACATAAGTCTGTACTGATTTCTTTAATGAATCCAAAACTCATCTCATTTTATTCTCTTCCCAAGCAGATCATCCTCCTTATAATCCTCTCTTGTTTAACAGTACCAAGACAAACCCAGCCACCCTATTCAGAACCCAAGAACAATCTCAGATTTCTCATTCTTCTTTTTCTACATTTGAAGTTCACTAAATTCAGTAAGTTCTGATTCCTTTTAAAAAATCTGTCAAATTCTTCCCAACTTTCTAACTTCAGTATATGGCTGGAATTCAAAGCTTTCATCATTTTTGGATGCAACAGGCTCCTAACTGGTCTCTTAATATAATTTGACCATCCTTCAGTCCATGCTCCATCTTACTGCCAGGGGCATCTTTCCAAAAGCAAATCTGATTGTGTTACTTCTCTACTTAAAGCTGTGAACAGTTTCCTACTGCCTATAAGAATAGGTTTAGCTTGTCTTTTCAGAGTCATCATTTGCCACTCCCCCACACTCATCCTGAAATCTAACCACATCGAACTAAGCACAATTCTCTTAACAAGTACAAACTTAAATGCCTCCTAATTTGGAGATGCCCTTATTTCCTCCTGCCCATATCTATCTAATGAATGCCTAATTAGTTCAGAATTCCTGTTGTACCCTAAATACACTTCCAAGAGCACATGTATCATATACTATTGCAATCATCTCTAAAATGTTTTCCTTTTCTTCTACAAAAATTGTTTAAAGAACAGTATCTTATTTCTCTTTGGCTATGAAGTACATAGCAGAGTGCTGACATTTGGTACTCAGGAAATTTGGGTGAATAAATAAGCGCAATCACTGTGCACAGTCAAATCGTACAAAATTTTCTGATTACATTCCTTGGAGAAAACAGCAAGTCCATGGGGGAGAGAGGTGAATGTTGTATGTGACTAAATTTCAATCAGGGGCAAACCTTCTGATGGTGCTGAATTCTTGGCATGCAAGAAACAAGTGCTTTCAACAGATTCTCATTTTATTGCTCCGTTTAATTCAGATTAGTCTCACCTTTTTCTCTATTTCATCTACAAAGTCAATCACTGAGTATTCAACTTCCTTTTTTAACATTCTCTTTCAAAAATGTCCATTGACTGCTCCTAAGCAATACAATAGTAAGTGGGAAAAAAATGTAGGCAAAGGAACAGTCTGATTGTTTAAAAATGATCATGACAAAGGAGTTTTCTGTGTGGTCATATTCTTATCCGACACAGATATCTCACTAATTTGGGTTTTTAAAAAGTTATAAAGAATAAACCTTGCTTTACCAAGATTTTACAAGCATTTAATTTTTCAGTGCTGAAAAATAGACTTGATCAACTGTTTTTCCCCCATAAGGTTCTACTTTAAGACCTCCATATGCTCAGTTTTAATAATCTGCTTCCAAAACCAGGAACCATTCCAAATATGAGTTATGGAAATATTGTGCTTCTTATTAAAAACAACATGAAAAGAAATATCTGAAGCCCAGGTATCAATCTTTAAAACACATTGAGGCAGATTCATGTGAAAGGTTTTGTATGAATTACTGCTTAAAATCACTTTTACTGAGGCAGTTTAACTCGTTTCACTAGAAGTGAAAATTGCTATGACAAATATGTCACTATGGAGGTCAAATGGTAATTTGCACATGCTAAACAGCTCAGCAGGAAATTACATGTGATCCTCAAAATCACTAGCATTCCCACCAGAAATCATTTTAGAAGACATGGAGGTCACATGGATTGTGTTAGGGATAAAACTCTTTCAAACACATGTTCTACCCTCCCCTTTGGGAGGAAGAATTAAAAGGTATGGAGAAAGGTAGGATCAAAGTGTTTGAAGTTAGAGAAATGCTGCAATTTAGTGTAGTTAAAGGAAGGGAACTGGAGAAAAGTCTCATCCGAGACCAGTTTGAAAAAAAAAACTGCTTAACTTACTTGAATCTTTTAATACCGTTTTATCACTTGATGTTAATAAAATGGAATTATGTTTATATTTTCTTATCAAGAAAATTATGATACAAAAAAATGGAAAATATTCCTCAGATAATGAAAATGTCACCCTGAAAGGAGTTGCTATGCTCTCTTAACATATTTGTTTTACCTGCATATGCTTCCTACAAAAACCATAAGATTTAATTTAGTGGTCTCATGGCATAGTGATGTGAATGGGTGTGCAATGGAAAGAAGGGGGATGACATTCAACAGTCTCTTTTCTTATGTTTATATGTTGAAGAATCCTGTATCCTATTAGTGATCACAGGTAAACAGGAGATTATGAACACTATGATAAAACACTATGATTAAAACTGTATTAATGTAGTTCCTTCCTTCCAATAATAAGATCTGCGAAGAATTCCTCAGGGAAAAAAAAAACAAGAAAGAAGCAATATTTTTTCTTTTCTTAAGGACCCCATCAGTAACTATGTCATGGCAAAAGTGTTTTACTTCTTATGTCTTCCCATTTTTTCTCTCCTTATATGAAGTTTCCTACATCTGGAAATATACTAATTCACTGATTTATTATTCATTGAGTACCTATTTTGTCCCAGAAACTATGCTGTGTTGGAGAACAATTGTGGCAAAGGTACACAGTCTCTTTTCTCAAGAAGCCTCTGGTTTCACGGAGAGTACAAATGAGGATGGTAAGAACTAAGACAGGGAGACTTTACATTGCTATGTGGGCACATAGCATAATCACCTTGCCCAAGATGATCAATCAGGAAGACTTTCCAGAGGAAGAGACACCTAAGCTAAGACCTCAAGAGGGAGCTGGAAGTTAATATTGCTTAAATGTTTATCCTGTCCAAGTCTCACGCTGAAGTGTAATCCCCAGTGTTGAAGGTGGGTCCTGGTTGGAGGTGTTTGAATCATGGGAGTGGATCTCAAGGGGGTGTTCGTGTCATCCCCTTGGTGATGAGTGAACTCCTGCTCTGAGTTCTCATGAGATGTGATTGTTTAAGAGTGTGGGGCACCTCCCTGCTCTTTCTCTTGCTCCCTCTCCCTCATTCCGTGTCTCACCATGCGATGCACTGGCTCCTTCTTTGCCTTCTGTCATGAGTGTAAACTTCTTGAGGCTCCCACCAGAGGCAGATGCTAGAGCCATGCTTGTACAGGCTGCAGAACCATCAACCAATTAAATCTCTTTTCTTTATCAATTTCCAAGCCTCAGGTATTCCTTTATATCAATACAAGAACAAACTAACATAAAAAGTGAAGGCAGGAAAATACCCAGGCCAAGAAAATACAGTGCATAATGACCTGGAAATGTTATACAGCCTAGCTCAATCAAGAAAAGTATGTCTAATATACCTAAAGCATGGAACTCATGAAAAAACTTCTGAGCAACAAGGTTGGATTGGATTGAGATAGTGGAGGACTTTGTAAGGCATAGACCACTACCTTGAGAGCAGTGGGAAGCCTCTGAAAGTTCTCCAGTAGAAATTAGAGATCAACTTTGCACTTAAATATATTACCTTGACTGAACTGTGGATGAGTCTAGAGGCTGAGATGCCATTAAGATTTTCACTGATCATGGTGAGGGATGAGTGTAGATTGATTGAGAATTGTGACAATAAGTAGCGATTCCCAAGTATGTCATGCACAGAAGGAAATGGCTCTACAGGACTGAAGCTCAACGGAGGAACTGATATCGAAGATGTGAGTTGAGAGCCACTTTATCATAGATGCTATAGAAACTGCAGCATTAAATGAGTGTATTAAGTGAGAAAGGTAAAGGACCAATGACTAAAACTGGAGGAAACCCAAATTTAGCTGGTAGATAAAAGTCTTCAAAAGAGACAAAGAGAAGTCACAGAAAAGCAAGAAAAATGTGAAGTTTCAAAAGCCAGAAAAGAGAATGTTTCAAAGGAATATATGGTCCATAATGTCCAATGTTGCAGAAAAACCAAGTAAAATGCAGACTAAGAACTGTTCATTACATTTAATAATAAAGATGTAGATCTGTAAATGTGGTGAAAACAAATTCAGCAGAGTCCTAGAAACAGAGCCAGGCTATTGAAGTTCAAGTACAAGTAGAGGTGAAATATAAAGGCAATTGTATGTACAACTCATTAAATAACATTAACCATGAATCAGAAAGGTGGATGGGCTCCTAGGGGGAGAGAAGGTTTGTATATAGTTCTTTTTTAACATGAGAAACATTTGAACTATGAATATGAACCAATATGGAGGGATTGAATAAAAAGATGGACATGAAATCCTTAACAAGAAAATAAGAATGCTCCAGACACAGGTAGAGGGATTAATTATAGACAAGAAGGAAATACTATCACAGTTGAAAGATAATACAAAGTTGACAGAGTTTCTTTATGATGGCCTACATTTTCACTTTGAAGTCAGAGACAAGATTATCTGTTGAGGACAGGGGAGAAGGGAAGATCAGAGTTCTGAGGAACATATAGATGTGTTCAAAGTGTCACCATGGAGAGCAATAAAGGGAGCCAACTAATGATTCCTAGAAGTGTGGGCTGGCACTGTTGAGAAACAAGTTGATTTTGGAAACCCTGAATCTATAATAGTACCCCTGTCTTTCAGTTAGTTTGATTTTCAAAAGCTGTAGAACTGTACGGAACTAGGATTAATCCAGTTCAATTTATACAGCATTGAGGCTTTTCAGAAAAGGTACAATACAAAAGCAAGAAGGCAACACAGTTTAAGGATATTGACAGAGCATCTAATTTGGGTTAGGAAGGATGTGAAGATGAAAGCAGACTTGTTCACAGGGGTAAGTGGAAGAGACAAAGGATCAGAAGTTCCACATATTCCAGAAACTGTGTGGCACAAAAAAGTATATTGGAGAATGGAGGCATAAAACTTACACATGGAGTGAGATTATTGAAGTCAATACTTCAGAAGAAGTTTGGGCTTATAAGAAGATCCAACATGCAACGATGGAATGGGATAGCTGAAGTAGCTTAAAGATGAAGGTCACATCATTGACATCAAAAATAAGAAACTGAAAGCCCAAGTCATTGCCTCGGCAGGTCATCCAAGTAGATATTGAAGCACCCAAGAAGGACGGCAGGATTGAGATTGAGAGCTCAGATGATAAAAGTCTTCACTGAAGGCAGGGAAAAAATTCTGAAAGTTGTTTTTAGTCATTCCATCACCATACAAAAAATATTATTTCAATCTGAAAATCCACCTCTTCCAGAAAGTTATGATAGACATGGCTCAATCACTTTCACCCTGAGAAAATAATTTAACTCAATAACATTTGCTATTTCACATGTGTTGACGTTATTACTAGCTTTTTAAACTCTGGATTAAAATGTAATTGTAAATTCTTCTAGATTATGAATTCACTGAGTCATATATAACTAGTCTGAATACCTATGGGGATCTAATATAATAGTAAAATGTAAAATAATAAAACAATATGTAATTTAGAGGCACTTGTTCCTGGCTTGATGATGTTATGTAAATGATGAAAAATGCTACCTTTGAGAAGTCAACACAAACTATAAAAGTTTAGTGACAAATTATGTCATTCACAATCCCAACCTTTTTTCTCCATTAACTATGGCTCTCTATGCACTACTAATTCTCAATAGACAATTTGTCAAGGAATAATCAGTAACAGAGAAGTGAATCTTACACCTACTGAAATTTGTATCCTTAAAGACACCATTGTTGGTAGAAACATTTAAATAATGCAGTTAAACTACTCTTTTCATCTTCTACATAAAATAACCTACATGACATAGCCTCTTCTGAATGTCTTAAAATATCATCTATACATCAATTATTGACTTATTTATAAGCCCTTCTACTTGTGGAGTGGTGTTTCCCAAACAGTGCTAAGGATAGCCTGTATTACTTGTTAAGTACACATTTCTGGGTCCTAAGCAGACACACTTCAAAACCTCTAAGAGAAGAACTAGAAAAGTGTTTAACAAGCCCCTCAAGTGATTCTTATTACCAGGGAAGCTTGAGAAACAGCAGCTTTAGTATGTTCAGGCTTTGATCCCACATTTAACAGATCCAAGTTATAATCTTTTTGAGTTTTTTCAGGACTTTTCCACCATTTTTCTTGTTGCCAACTACCACTTCTTTTCATGATTTTCTTATCAATGTTCCTGTCTCAGAAACATTTCTCTCTTCTAATCACAATATATAAAATATTGCAATGTAGAAGGTGAGATAGTGAAGTTTGTTGAACTGTAAGTGAAATAAGAATGTGTAGGCTCTGGTTAATGATCAGGAACCACACTCATAAGTAAAACTATAATCATCTTTAATTTAAAGATGTTGTGATATCTTTCCAGATTTTATTCACTTCTAAATGTTTTTGGTAATTGTCCAGATAATTGTCAAATAATTTATTCTAATATAAAGAGACATTTACAGTTGGACAATGCACCCAAGTGTGGTTTGATTTGATTTCAGCATTTTACCAAATGCGCTAATTCCCATCCAGATACATAGTATTGCATAGATACTGCCTAAATTCCACTCTTTAAGTTATAGCAGAAACAAACTGCATTTGATGCTGTATCTAATTTATTTGACAGAATGGAAATAATTAAACAGGTTATTTAAATGCACAAATTTCCCAAAGAGAAAAACCATTAAATATAGTTTCCTAATCTAATTGCTGGATTTCACAATTAGGCCAATGTTTTTCTATTTAAGTATCAGTCTTCAATAGTTAATCTGGGTAAACTGGTGAAAACTGGAGAAGAAAAAAGTAACTTACAGCGCTAGAAGATGGACCTGTTTCGTTGGCTATAAAAACAAGATTACAGGTTCTTTGGAGAGGCAACCAAACATTCAGCAGCTGGTACAAGAGTGAACATTTCCCTGACAATGTCAGATTACTATGAATTGATAATGACCTTAGAGAAAAGTGAAGCTGACTGCTTTAAATCTTGGTATTGCCTGGTCTGAATGATTTGTACCCCCTGTTTTCATGAAGTGTTTATGTTCTCTTGCAGACGAGTTTAAAGATCCCTTTCAGCCCATTTGCTTGAAAAGAGAGGCTGAGGAGTCTTCTTGAACTATAATTAAAGTCTCAAAGAAGTTGGCTTTCTCAAAATGCTGAGCCTTACCCTCCTCCAAGTTGTTTGTGTTAGCTTAATAGGGCCACTGCAACCTGTCCCCCTCTTCCTTGCTGTGCTATTGAAACACAGTAAGAAGACCCTTTGAGTCAACCATCTGCTCTTCAATTAAACTAGCAAGCATTTTCTTTTCAATAATTTAATGTGGGCGTCTTTTTGTTTCCAAGTAACTGCTGGTAAAAATTCATGAATTAACTAGGAAAATAAACTAAAGAAAGACAAAAATTTACTTGCAAGATGGAAAACTTAGGAAAGCAAGGTATGACAAGACCACATGGTATTTTTTTTGCCATGATAGTTGGTCCCATATTTTCCTAAACCCTGTTATTTAGCTACTTTCCAATGAGAGCCCAAAAACAATTGCAATGGCTGTGGCTATAAGTAAGCATGATGCAAGATTTACTAATAAATTGGACTGCTTTATAATTACCCGTGAAATAACAACACTTGACCCTGATTTATTTTGTGGGCTGCCTTTTTCTCTCCAAACATTTTGAAGTTAATTTTTTTTCTTGAAACCAGATGTTTTAACATTTCAAAGAAGATGATGGAATGCAAACTCAAGACCAAAACTGTTTTAGGTTTGCACTCGTTATTACTGTTATTAAAGAAAGGGCCAGGGCTCTATGCAAACTGGAAATGAGCCAAAAATTCTAATTTAGATGACAGTGGCCATCTTGAAATCTTCTAAACATACAAACAGCTTTCTTTCCATTTTCTGTAAACACAGAAGCAAGGAAATATGAAAACTAGATCAGAGAGGAAAAGAATTGCTCACCTCTAAACTTTAATGTGATGTAATGGTGGTCCATTTTACTTCACTTTATGGCATGGGAAGGGTTCCCTTGTTTGGAATATCTAATTAAAGATGTTAAGGTTTAGTTAGTAATAAAATCTATCAACCCCCATTTGTTTTTGCAAATATTTTGACAGACAATTTTGTCTCTGTGTCTATGATTGGCTCCTTTGACAACACAGGAATTTACAATAACCTGGGCATTGGGAGCTGAGACGTTTCCAAGAGGCTTCCCTAGGGTGAGAAAAGCAAAGGGCTCCTGTTCCATCCTCTTGATTGTATCCAGCTGGTTTCGGAAAAGCATTCATTCAGTCCACTCTGGGGCCAGAGCTCCTAGGTAGTGGTTCCAGAGGGATAAGGACAGGGAGAAGGAGGCAGGAGATAAGATAGAAATGCAAGGACCATGCTGATAACAGCAGTGACAATAATAAGGAAGGCTGACAGTGACATGTGGAAATGTGAGTTCATTCTAAGTCAGAACTGAACAAGCCTTTTCCTAAACGATTACTTAGGTAATCGCTTTTTGCTTGATTAGATCATTGCATTAGGACTTTGGCTCACTTTATTTATTTATTTTAAATTGATGGCCTTTGCTAACTAACCAAGGTAAGTACTTAGAAGAAGTAGCTTGACAGGACTTCTCTGACAGATTTGCACAGCATCAGGTTATAATCACGGGTTTCTAGCTAGCAGATAGCCCCTTGAGGCAGCAAGGATTTAGCACAATATCACTGCCTGGAGAAATAAAGGCAAGGCTCATAAAATGATGCAGTGCTTTCCTGTTGTTGCTATAGAATCATTGTTTGCCAGATTACATTCAGGGAAAGTGGCCTTCAGAGGGGGTTACGATTACTTTACACAAAATGCAATGTTGAAGTAGAATAGAAAAAGATTTGATTTTTGTATGCCACTTTTCATAGACAAGGCATGTCATAGGACATTAAAAATCAGCAATATATTGTTCCTTTATGGCCTGGGTAGACAAATACAATGGCTGGTACACATTCAGCAATAAGGTGATGTAGTCTGTGTTGCAAGGAAAGGAAATGTTGGCCAGAAAATGAGGTTTGTTCTGTTACATTGACTAGGGTCTGGAATAGAGAGTGATAGAGTAGGGGGTCCTTTTTTTAGTCATTTAGTAAATGTTTGGATGCTTATTCTGTGCCAGGTAATATACTGTTGGTATATTACCATGGTGAACTAAACAGATGAGTTCTCAGCCTCATGAACTCACAGTACCTTAGAAAAGACCTGTAACAACTAAGCATGACAACTGTGGCAAGTGCTACAAAAGAGATGCCTGGTGATATGCAGAGGGTATTATGAAGGACTAAGGTGGAAGGTAGGTGAGAGTTTAATAGAGGAAGGAGGAAGCTGAGTAGGAGAAAAGAAGGCACAGAAAGCCTTCCTAGTAGAGGAAACAACCTGTGCAACAGTCGTACATTGGAAGGCAGCTCGGGCAGCTAGGAGGAGCTGAAAGGAAGCCCATGTGAGTGGGAGTAAGGAGTAGGCAGAGTGCCCTCAGAGGTGAGTTGGGGGAGCTGAGAAGAGGACGGATCTTCCTGGGCTTTGTAAGTTCTGTTCAGGACAAACCCCAAGAGCAACAGGAAGCCACTAACATGTTTTAACTGTCATCAGAAAATCCCAGGAAATATGATTCAGTGTTGCTGCTCCTGTCTGCAATTCAAAAACCCCCATTTTCTTCTTTTGGAATCATGGCATTACACATATTTTCAAATACTCTTTGCTCTTATTTAAGTTAAGGTCGCCATTCAATACATTCAGAGACCTGCAGCTAATTTCTCCTTTTGCTCAGCACATTAAGAAAATATCTAAACAAGATTCTTTTAACACCAAATGTACATTTTTCAAGATTTTTCATAACAATAACCAAGAAAATCAAAAGAGTTATTTTGTAGTACTTCCTGTATAATTATTATACTATTTCTCTAAAGCCATTTCTAAATTGTGGGAAGAAAAGAGTGCTTTCTCCTCTTACGCTGATGGTAAAAGCAAATATTTACAATACAGGCTGTCCAGGAAAGAAATAGAATACACATATAATCTGTTTTTCTTGTAGTATCTGCTGCTCAATTTTATAAGTAGCTGCCGGCCAATTGTATTTTGAACCCAAACCCAAAATTTTGTGCCTTTTTGTTAAAGGGAACAGAATATTTTGCTTAAATATGTCAAAGAAATTGTTGAGAGTCATTAAGGGCTTTTGGTTGGCTGGTTTGCTTTTTCGGCAATTTGGAGTCTCATTGTGAAACAGCTTACAGAATCACGTAGCAAAAGAAGAATTATATTGTTATAAAAGCTCAGTACAAGCCTAAATCGACATTAGAGTATGCATTTCCAATCATGAGTAGGTGGCACAAACATGAATCCTACTGAGAAATAATGAGATGTGTGTACATATGAACCTCCTGTGTATCTTTTTGAAAACATATCCCCGAAAGAAAATGACATAAAACAACTTGCAATTAAACTTTATTTGATGCCAGATGAGGAACAAATGTTTTAAAAACTGTAATATTTAATATAATAATTATTTGCTTTGCATGTGCAGACCAGCGGCTTCTTATATCACTCCAATTCCTTAGCCAACATTTATTTCTGAAGTAACTCGATAGAGGCTGAGATTTTAATTGCATTTCCCCCTGATTTGTATATGTACTCTGTAAGATTTTTTTAGAGAAATGAATTATTTCAGTCTGACTTTTGAAGTCACATATAGACCATTCTGAAATTAAATGCTTGTTTTATAGATGTCCCATAAGAACAAAAATAGCATATTTCTCAATCTACTGTATGTAAATAGCTCATAAAGTTTTCCAAGCCTACAGAGTAGTTTCTTTTAGATTTCCAAACAGTATAACTGTTTTTCCCAAGTGCTTCAACTATCAGAACCTCATTTTAATAGCAAAAATTTTGAAGGCTCTCTGCTTACAAGATAATAGACACAACTTCATAGTACATAATTCATTGGCTGGAAAAGAGCATGATGATAAGAAAACACAAATCCTGTTAAAAAAAATGAGCAGAATATATGGTTTGTAACTACAAGTGCTTATGCAGACATTTGAAAATCAGCATTTTAACTGCATTCACAATATACTAGTTGTTCATTCTAAAGGTAAATGCTTGTTACACATGTGGCTGTATGAGCCATTACAGTCCTTCTAAGCGTCCAAGGCCAGTGGATTGAGGCCTTTGGAGTATAAGACAAAAGAGTTCACAGAATACTTACAAGCATGTGTGTATTAGTAATAAATTATTTGTGTAAACATATATGTACATAATAATGTTTATATCACTTTACAGTTTAAAAAATGTGCTATATTCATGACTTCATTTAATTTTCACAGCAAACCTGGCAGACAGTTATTGCTACTGTCACATTAACAATGAAGACTCTGGCTCAAGTAGGTGATAGGACTTGCCCAAGATGACTGAGAAAATAATTATTAAACTGAAAACTGGTCAGTTTATTTTTAATGATTGATTTGCAGTAACTTATAAAAAGTTTCAGAATATTTCAGGATAGAACTGCAATGTGACAAAATCTAACACACCTGTTTTTTAAAAAAAACTTTTCCTGCATATAGAGTCACATATTGTTGTAGGGAATTTTCAGACATTCTAAAATTAATGTATCCATCCTAATAAAAAGGTTTTAATGGGGCTCAAAAAGTTTTTTTTTCGGCCTCTTCCATTCAAAGCCAGTAATAATCAAAGCGCAGTAATGATCCTTAGAGTCACCCTCAGAAAGGTGAAACTATAACCATTAAATTTAGATATAACATAATTAAAACCAAGGCACGATTTTACACAAAACTGAATTTTTTTACTTAGTTCCTAATAACAAGGGAAAATTACTGTAAGATACAACAATATCCACCAATTTCTATCCAGTGACTATCTTCTATAAGCTATCCTGAAGACTTAAGAACAGGAGATGCAAAATTTGAGCAAAGTTAGAGATATATGTATAAACATGAATCATCTACTTCAGTTTTTGAAAAGCACTAGGCAATTTTTGATTATAAACTTAAATGTGTGCTACTACATGCAAATGTGATGAAATTCAATTTTTAATTTTCTTTTGTTTATTTGGCAAACATTTAGCATCTACTGAGGGAAGCAGAATTCATTATGACATACAGGCTTATTGCAATCTCAATCTAGTAGAAATGGGAAGATATGGTGTGGAGATCAACTCCATCTTGGTTGCCAACCCACTATGCTAACTTCCAATTAACCTCAGTTCCAAGAAGGAACTGGAATCTTTATTTCCAGTATATCTATTGTTCTTTGTGTAAGAAAGTGTACTTAACCTAAATCTTGCCCTTAGGTCAAAACAACCTTGACCATCAATCCTGCCTGTTACAGGTTCACATAGCATTCTTTCCTTTCCCTGGGAGGTCAACTTTATTGTCCTACATGTTACTTCCCTATAGTATATAAGCCCTGGGTCTGGTGGGGGGGGTAATAGCACAGGGATCCACCATCTTGTCTTGCCACTGCCCAAGACACAGATGCGGCTTCCGTTCATAAGTCTTTATTAAATGTTTCTTTCTAAGCAACTGGATTTGTCAGCCTCTTTCTCCAGCCTCTCAGCTTCCTCAGACTTTGGGTGTATGTTTGCTTAGGTCTGCCCATCGTGGAACATATGGACACTGCTACTTAGACCCTTATTGAAAAGAAGAAAGCTATGCTAGACTATGGAGGACAGATAGAGTCTGAGAGGCAGATTTAGGGAAGAAACAAATTCCTCATACAGAGTGTGATGAAAAAGGAACAGAGCATGCTTAGGCAGTGCAGGTAGTCCACTTCGGCTGGGCTGCAGATTATAGGAAAGGTAATCATGGTGACCAAGTCTAAAGACGTACACATAGACCAGACCTTGAAGGATCATGAATATCAGGCTGTCGTCATTTGACTTTATTCAGGAGGTAAGAAGGACAATTAAATGTTTCTCTCAACAATGTCAGAAATATATTAATGTGGACATTATACAGGATGAATAAGGAAAGAGACTGAACAGGTGAATCCCAATTGGGAAACCAAAACCCACATGACAAAATCCGGTAAGACTGTGAGAGCAGGCACGGAAAGAAAGGGCCAGATGCTGAAGACACTGGGAAAGAACTGACAGGTCACAGAAGCACATGATGAAACTGATTGAATGGATGTGAACAAGCAGAGCAGGGGAGAAGAAAGAGGCAAAGCAACTTGAAGGATGAGTAACCCGGAGAATAGGGCTACCAGAAGGAAGCTCAGAAAAGTCAGCACATGGGTGTTTGGAGAAAGGAGAAAACATAAAGATAGTTTTGAGAAATATTTAGCTTGAGATGCAAGATTCCAGGCCTGTCATCTAGATAAAAATGCCCAATAGGGAGGTGAAAATTCAGGTCAACAAATGAGAAAAAGATCAGACTGGCATATAGGTTTGGGAGCTTTTAGAAGGAAGTCAAATATATATATTTGGGCAAAAAATATATACTTTGAATGTGGTTATACCTGGGAATGTTCTCCAAAGTTAACTGTACATTTCAGAAAGAAGTTAGTATTTAATACTTAAATTTTAAAATTTGTATAAACTGTTAATACATAATAAAATGCTTTTAAAGGCAATTTTCCTAGACTATCTCCTTCTTTGTAAGTTCTGGTTTATTGGCAGATAGATGAATATATCTGATATATATCTCATATTTATTATTTTATATATATGTATATAAAATAAATAACCAATATTGTGATATATAATCTCCTTTAAAATGATCCAGTGGGTTAAGAATTGTAAACTTCTTTTGAAGTGATATTATGCATGGAAAATCTTGTAGCAAAAGAGAATGAGAAGCTGGAAACAGTTTCTGCAACACATCACTTGACAGGAAGTTATCAGAATGAAGTCTTATAGGTAACAATCTTATAACCATACATGGTGTTTGTACTAGTTACCATACAGATAGGAAATGAAAGGTCCATTACGGTTTCTTATCAGCTGTATATTGGTGTAACTTAGAGAGTTTGATAGCATGAACCTAAACTGCAAAAGCCTCCAGACAATGCCCTGTTATCAGTCATCTAACCTTTGAGTTTAAACAGTCATGTTTGTAGACTTTCTCTTGTCTCTAAAGGACATTGTCTTCCCAAAACATTTAGCTGAAGCTATCAGTTTCATTCCCTTCTAATATTTTTTTTTCTTAACCATGACATCAGCCTTCTAAGATTAAAATAATACAGTGTAATATCACTGGTCTACAATTAAACACAGTCTGTATATGGCTTGCTTCAATATATAGCAATGGTATGATACAGACAGAGTTGCTACACTAATCTCTCAGATTTTCAAACTGATCAATTTATCTTTTTGCCCTTTTACAGGGATTTTCACAAATGCTTGAGTTTTCATGTATTTAGTTTCCAACATTGAGATACCTTAGACAATGACAAAATATTACATAATTCTCCAACTCCTTGCCTACTAGGGCTGAAGATAACATCTGGATACTCACCAGGTAGCCAGCAATCAGGGAGAGCTTCCCTGTGAGAGACTGTGGCAAGGGCAGAAAGCTCTAAACCACATCAGTAGAGCAGCGAGAGCCAGAAGCCATGCAAAGGAAAGGTAAAAACAAAACAAACAAATAAAAAAACTAGGAAAGGAGTTAAAAACATTTTTTAAACAATGATAGCAGATATCAGGTGGGGAAAGTCCACGTACCTAGACTGTGGTTTATATCAGTACTGTTCATAAGAATAAACAGTACTCTGTGGCCTCAGTGGACTTCCCAGGATTAAAGATCCAGGCACGGAATGACTCAAACAGAAAAGCTAATTCCACTTCTCCACCAACAATGGTTCTCAGTTTGAACTCAAATTACTACTTCCATTTACATATTCTAATCTTGGAATAGCCATTGAATCAACCTGTATCCTGCTTCTACATTAATTATTGGCTTATATAAATATTAACTTCTTTCATCCAGTTCCTACTACTGTAGCAGAAATCTAAGGGCGGAGTTATTGTTGCTGTAAAGAAATTAAATTCTTATGCAGCTTAAGCTAGGATTTAACCCACAATGGATTTCCTATTGTGAAATTTTTATTCTTTCACCTCAGTAAAGAGCAGTAAAATTATCGTTATCGTCATCTTCACTATTATCATCATTTTCACTACTCCCTTTCCTGCTAGTACCACACAACCCCAGTGTTTCATGGACCTCTCCTAGCGTGGCACTGTGGTTTGAGAAAGAGGAGCAGAGACCCTCACGAGCCTACCTTCCGTCCCCAGAGATTCTGCTTCATGCAAAATCCCCCCTTTCAGGGCTGCTGCTTCTGTCTGTAGGATGGTTTTCAGCAGCAGTCCTTGATAAAGCCAACAGCAGCAGCTGGGCCTTCAGGAAACAGTAGCAATTCCTAGTGCCTTTTCCCAAAGAATCTATCTGATTTTTGTATTAAATGGCACCCTTGAACCTTTCTTTGACTGGATAATCGACAGTGTTATATTGCTATCTGCAATTACAAGCAATGATTCCCAAACTCTGTTCTTCAAGGCTACATGCATACACACACACACACACACACACACACACACACACACACACACACACACACACACACAGGCACATAGCTAGAAGTATTGTTGTCTCCACATTTATTTTACACATGAATTTAATATATAAAGATATTGAATAAATGTGCAAACAACTACAATTGTCATACAATTCTCTGCTTTTAAGAAATGCACACTGGGACACCCAGAAGTCACAAGAATGACTTTATAACTTTTGAACTACACTTTGATGCAGTATTTACCACTTAACCCTCAGGTTGACATGCATTGTGTATGTGAAGATGATTGGTCTTTTGTAGCATTTTACAACTGTAAGATACTGTATGCTTTTAATATTTGTCATATATGAAAAATTTATACCTCATGATCCCATTTACCAGGAACTATAATTGAGAAAAGAGGATATTAAACAAAAGAACTATAATTGAAAAAGAAGGGAATTAAACAAAAGGTCATGTCATTTTCAAATTGTGTCTAAGTAAAACATGCCAACAAGTAAAATTCAGAATACTTCAAAATTAAGATGATGAATCTCATTTTTTCCTGTCTTTGAAGTAATTCTTACAGTAGTCCATCTAAAATTACCCAAAAGCTGCAAAATATACAATTCCTATTCTCTTTTTCTACACAGTACCTATGTAAATCAAGATTTCATATTATACAACAATATTAAGTGGATATGCTATAAAAAGATTTTTAATATGCTGTCCTGGTAAAATGTTTTGGTATTTTATTATACTTAAGCTTGAAAAACTTAAGTTTTTTGTTATTATGAAATAGAATAAATTATCTGATCAGTGGTGCTCTAAACCTACATCACATATATGAATAAGGTTTTATCATATTCTGCAGCTTTTAACTCAGATATGAGACCATGTTTGAGGTCTTCTTTGATCGCAGTATGCAATATGCCTTATGATTTCTGTTGGCATTCCATTAATGCATTGTAACTTAGACATGTTTCAGTAGTCAGGTAAGTTTGGAATACCCTGCCCTAAAGGGTTGCTCAGACGCGCTCCATTGAACCCTCTCATGCTTTGCAGTGTAATATAGTTCTGCCAACAAGCTGAACTTGGTTAATTCCCTTATTGCCACATTGGGGAAGAAAGCACTGTTTCCCTGTTCCCTGAGTCAGCATTCAAGTTCTCAGTCTCTTCCTTAACAGTGGGTAAAGTGTCACACTCTATCTTGATGTTCTCCCTGAGTGTGCCTGAGTGGAGCCTATTTTGCTTTCTTGATGCAGTCTGTAATCTAGTATTTAAGACTTGAGAAAAGCTTATCCATAGTTTACTTCATTTCTGCAAATAAAATCCTAGGGATACACTTAGAGTCCTAGAGTTCCCCAAAATATCTATGCAAATTAAACTGTAATGAAGATCTTGAAATACATTCATTCTATAGATGTTTCCTGGGATAATGATTCTTTGGACATAATTTCTTAGAGTGTTTAAATATTTTCTGCACAGAATTGTAAGCACTCTTCCAGTTTTTCCAGCTTTCTTTTTTTTCCTTTAATATTGTGACTTCAAGGTCATTGTAATGGGATAGTGTGTGTGTGTGTGTGTGTGTGTGTGTGTGTGTGTGTGTGTGTGTTCTTCCTAATTCCCCTCTATAAAGTTGATGTTACATTTTGACTTAGGTTGAGACATCTTAGTTTCTTATTAAAATCTATGATCAGCAAACTAATTATTGTACTGCCAATAACATTCATTTTGGCTTTCTTTTTACTCTTTTCCCTTTCCTCTTCCTAGACCTAATAGATATATTTATCTATTATGATTACAGATTTAGATCTAGAACATATCCCAAAGAATTTTCTATCAATAGGCTTCAAATGCACAGTTTTCCTTTATCTACAATGTCATTCTTTTTAGTCTCTATAATGCACAAGATGTTACCTAGAAATGGATTTAACTCAGATTATCCAAAGCCTTGTTCATTTATCAAAAACACTGTCCACACTTCACAAAATGAATAGCATATGGCTCCCATTCATTTTGAACTGATAACTTGGACTAAAAGTCACAGGCATCAATGCTAAAAGGCATGGAAAATTCCCACACTCCACCACCAAATCCTGACCTGGGAGACTTGTTCTAATGTTCACAGGAAGGCATAAATTGCAGAATACATTCTGCCCTGTTGACTCATGATTTTTAATGGGAAAATGCAAGACTTACACAGCTCCTTTCTCCAAAGCATTTTAAGGATGCATACGGCATCTAAAATCTTTACCAAGAAAAATGTATTTTCCCCTGATAAAAAAAAAAAGACAGTGCCACTACGTATTGGTAGTTATATTTCAAGAGAGTGAGAGAAACAGAGAGAGGGAGAGAAAGAGAGAGAGGAGTTGATTTACAGATTGAAAGAAGCTGATAAACTACAGAATTATAGTGTAGATGCCTAAATTTTTTTTTTATTTTGACAGCTGTCCTCCGAATATATATCAGAATAAATCTCCCCAAGAATACATACTGCCCCAGAATATTTCAAGATATATCCCTGGCTATATCTTTAGAGAAAACAAGGAGGTATACACATCTGAAGAAAGTTTGCTATTTGTACATAAACACTGAGAAGTTAGTTACTATTACCCATCCAGTTCCTTTGGTAAAAACCTTGAGATCCTTTTGTATCTCTACTCTCACTGCTACCCTATAAGTGCTAGTTAAAAGATATGTTTATCACCATCATTTTATTCTTAACTTTTCATTTATTTCCAATTCCTCTCCATCTTCCTGGGAAAAGACTCTCATCACTGTCATAACCACCTAATTACCTGTTACGAGCCTCTACTCATCTTCTAATGAAAATCATCTGTAGGAATGATATTCCCAAAACAAAATTCTGATCTTGCAGTCAAAGTTAAATTCTCCCATAACTTCCACTTGCCTATAGTACCAATCTGTATAGTACCCATCCAAATCTCCTTAGAAATAAGGAGCCATGCTCTTAGCAACCCAGCCTTTCAGACTGACATCTTCCCAGACTCCCCTCCCATCTTACCACTTTCCTCCATTCCCTTCCTTATTTGGAGATGTACAATGCACTTTTCTACCTTATATTTTGCCTAAAATATGCCCACTTCCCTGTAAACAGTGGTACTTGATAAATTACTACTTTGTTCATACTCCTACTATCATATTTACTGAATTGAATATGATTTTATTTCCCTTCAGGAGGAAGAGTTATTTAAAGTCACAAATTTGTCTAAATCACCTTTGGGTGATACGAATTTCTTGGTATGTAGTAAATGTTCAATAAAAGTTTGTTGAATAAATAGAAGATGAAATCTATGTTTGAGAACTATGATGTTTTTGTGCATAAGAACGCTGGTCTTTGAAATTCACACCCTCTTTGCCTCTCTCACACCAATTATCTCTCCACCTTTCCTGGAACTTGGCCCCTAGAAGCATGTTTTGCCAACACCAAGCTTTAACTCCAACCCTTTCTAGCTGGCTATTACTCTCAAGGTTCAAATACAGTCACCCAGTTTCCTTTATTTTGCCCTGAAATTTCTTTCACTGTAAAGATATTAACTGCCTATTGATGAAGTATTTTGTCATCTGACATTGGTACTTAAATTTCCCATCTAAACCAAGAAAAAAACAGAATCTTTTTTCCACAATGATATTGATCTAGAAGCTAAAAAGTAGATAGATTAGGCACTAATCTACAAAAAAAAAAAAAAAAAAAAAAAAAAAAAAAAAAAAAAAAAAAAAAAAAAAAAAAAAAAAAAAAAAAAAAAAAAAAAAAAAAAAAAAAAAAAAAAAAAAAAAAAAAAAAAAAAAAAAAAAAAAAAAAAAAAAAAAAAAAAAAAAAAAAAAAAAAAAAAAAAAAAAAAAAAAAAAAAAAAAAAAAAAAAAAAAAAAA